>WOXC01008523.1:772500-1026145 GCA_011680675.1 Gymnobelideus leadbeateri
AATTCAGTATATGTTGTACATGTCTAGCTATGCAAAACATTATCATAGTAGATATATTGTACAAGGCTGCTTATAATTCCCTCCCACTCATCCCACCCCCCACCTGGTCCATTCCCTACATGATCCTGTCCCTCTTCTATAGTGGGTACTTCCAACCTCCCCTCCCCCCAAGGATGCCCTCCCATCCATCATCCCTCCTCTCATCCCCCTTCCCCCTATCCTGCTGCAGTTTGAGATATCCCATTTAGTATGTATGTCATTCTCTCCCTGAACCAATTTCAATGGGAACGTGGTTTTGCCTTTTTAGCCTTCCTATTCTCCCCCTCCCTTGCAACCACTTCCCCTTGCTTCTTCTACATGGGATAGTTTACCCTACCCTGTCTCTCCCCATCTCCTCTTGCCACTTTCCTCTCTCACCTCATAATTTCATCCCTTGAGTATTCTCCCTTCCCAAGAAATTCAACCTAGGCCCTCTATCCATATATAACTTTAACCATATACACACACATTCACATATGTATTCATATGACCACACACCCTTCTTTCATTATTTTCATAGTGAGAAAGATATCATCAGTCACAGTTATTGCTTTTCCATATAGGAATGTAAATAGTTTAACTTTGATAACTTCCTTTTGATTTCTTTTCCCTGATTACCTTCTCAGGCATCTCTTCCTTCTTGTGTCTGGATGTCAAATTTTCTATTCAATTCTGTTTTTTTCCTCAAGAATGCTTGAAAGTCCTCTATTCCACTGAATGACCATATTTTCCCCTGAAACAAAATACTCAGTTATGCTGGGTAGGTGACCCTTGGGTTCATTCCCAGTTCTTTTGCCCTCTGGAATATCATATTCCATGCCCTTCAAGCCCTCAGTGTAGAAGCTGCCAGGTCCTGGGCTATTCTGATTGTGTTTCCACAATATTGAAATTGTTTCTTCCTGGCTGCTTGTAGTATTTTCTCCTTGATCTGGGGATTCTAGAACCTGGCTATAATATTCCTGGGAGTTTTCTTTTTGGGATCTTTTTCAGGAGGTGATCGGTGGATTCTTTCAACCTCTATTTTGCCCTCTGGATCTAAAACATCAGGGCGATTTTCCTTGAGAATTTCTTGAAGGGTGATTTCTAGGTTCTTTCTTTGATCATGGCTTTCAGGTAGTCCAATAATTTTAAAATTGTCTCTCCTGGACCTATTTTCCAGGTCATTGGTTTTTCCCATGAGATATTTCACATTGCCTTCTAATCTTTCATTTGTTTGGATCTGCTTAACAGCATCTTGATTTCTCATAAAGTCATTAGCTTCCATTTGCTCCAGTCTAACTCTGAAGGAATGAATCTCCTCAGTGAACTTTTGAGATTCTTTTTCCATCTGGCAAATTCGACTTTTTAAGGCATTCTTCTCCTCATTGCCCTTTTGGGCCTCCTTTGCCATTTGAGTTAGTCTATTTTTTAAGGTGTTGTTTTCCTCAGTCAGGCTGTTGACCCTCATTTCATACTTTTCCTGCATCCTTCTCATTGCTCTTGCCAATTTTTCCTCCACTTCTCTTATTTGATTTTTAAAGTCCTTCTTAAGGTCCTCTATGGCCTGCAACCTGCTCATGTTTTCCCCTGGGGCTTTTGGAGCAGGACTTCTGAGCTCCCAGTCCTTTTCCCACTCTATGCTCCCAAAATAGGAGTCTAGGGTTGTATTTTTCTGTTTCCTTTGCCTTGGCATGTTGCCATTTAATTGCTTGACTTTTGGGCTTGTTGCCACACTATGGCTTTAAGACCAGATAGAGGAATTTTCGTCCCGAACGTGTGGGGGGCAACTTCCGTTTCTGGCAAGCTGTAACCCCACCCATGACTTCCACCCTAGAGCACAATCCAGATCCAGGGAGGTTAAAGCAAGAGCGATTACCCCCCAAGACTGATTGCTGGATCTCTCTACAATTAATTTGGAGGCCAGGAGCTGGAGCTGCCTCTGACAACTACAAAATGGCGTGTCTCCTCAGTGGCTTCTAGCCCCCAGAGGAGGGAGCTGACGCATTCCCCAATTACTGGTCCCAAAGTCCATAGGACACTGACCTCTTCTTACTTTGTCCTAGGCATGTCTATGTTGATAATTCTGGAGTCGCCACAGCTGCTGGTGTTCTGGGGTTCCTCCAGCCAGCTGCTGGCCCTGCTGCCCTGGGGCTAAAACCTCGGCTCACGGGGACCTGGGCTCGGCTCGGCTCCCCGCACTCTGCGCTCTGCGCACTGCCGGCTCCCAGACCGCTGTGCTGGTCCTTCCTGCTGGGCTGCTGGGCTGTCCTCAGCGGGAGGTTAGCTTCTTTGTGTCGTTCTGTGGGTGCTGGGGCTCCAGAAGTTGTTCAGAGTCCCCTTTTGCATAGTTTGGGGGGAATCTGGGGGCAGAATGGCTTGGAGGAGCTGTTTCTACTCTGCCATCTTGGCTCTGCCCCCTAGATTATTTTTTAAAAGAGGAAGATAGAATCCTTAAGAAAAAATATTGTCATAAGGTTAATATTAGTTATCTATTCAAATAGCATACTAATCAAAATGATTTTGCTATCTCTTACCTTCCTGCCAGGATAGAATTTTTCTTTATTTCACTTTTAACCTTGAAAGTCACTACAGTTAGTTTCTTTTGACAAGTTTAAGATTTAGCTCAGTATCTAATAAAAGAAAATGATAAAACTACAAGACCCACTAGATTTTTTTTCTGCAAGTGGAAAATGGGTTTTAATTATATTATAGAAAGACTCAGACTGTGTAACAAGTATTGCCACCATGACAACCATTTTTCCTTTATTTTAAAATTTCCAAATAAATTGGATCTTAATTCACCATAAGTGTGCATAGCTACTACTGTCTATACAGATTACAATCTTCCCTTGGGGAAATAGAACTCATTTGATGCCAGGTCAAATATCCTGGACCCTCTAAACTGGTGCCAAAATATAAAGGCTTCCAATTCCTTAAATAGTCCAAATTATGCATATGAAATTATCATCTAGTTTTGCAAGAAGCTTTATGTCTGGAAAAGAACTCATGCCCTGGAGTTTTTAACTCTTTTATGTTTCTAACTTCTACACTGTGGCACCATTTTCTCGATTGGTAACTGTATTACATGGCCAACAACGTTAGAAAAATGTTGATCACATTTTATATACATTACATTCTACTCCCCATGGGCTTGGAAAGACTTGGGGGGATAGTAGAGAATAGTTGGCTCCATTTGACTTGCTTTGGTTTACAAAGTTATGAACAATCAGATATGATTGAATGGCTGAACAACAACTCCCCAGCCATCTTCCGGTTCTCCTGCACCTACTTTCTCCACTTCATCTCCACACTGGTTTTGGAACCATACTGCTACTTGAAGGGATGCATCAATATGCTCCTAGGATTCTAAGTTGTGTTGTGAGCATATGGCATGTTCTGTTTCCATGACTAAGCTGAGTCACATAGGAGAGATAATAAAGCTACTTAGATCCCCTTTTCAAAGTATCAATTTCTATCTTGCAATGCTGTTGATACCTTTCTTGGATGTAATGTTAGTGATTAGAATACACATTTAAAAATACACATGTAAGAATAAGTAGCAGAATATGACTCAGTTTGAATGAAGAACTTCATTAAATGCTGTGTAATGTTCATTAGCAAATGCGATGAAAAGTTTGGCCATAGCTAGTTTCTGGGCAAGTTTAAAACATTACTATGAAATTAATAAATATCAAATACATTTAATTATTATATGAAAAAATAGATTAAGCATCGAAAATGCTATTTTTCTCACATAATTCAAATTTAACATAAAAGACCAATAGTGGTCTGCTTGTCCTTTCCCTTCTAAATTTTTTTCTGTTTATTATTGAATATGTCATTACCATCTATGAGTTCTTTTTAAATCTTACTATCACATGGTAATCACATCTCAGTTTAACCCCCTCTTAAAAAAAAAAAAGAAAACGTGGGTGGGTAGTGGTGGTGCAGGTAGGTGGCACAGTGAATAGAGCACTGGCCCTGGAGTCAGGAAGACCTGATTTCACATCCAGTCTCAGACACTTGACACTTAACTAGCTGTGGGACCTTAGGCAAGTCACTTAATCCCAATTGTCTTGCCTTCCCCCCATCAAAAAAAGAAAGAAAATAAAAGAAAGCCTTTCCATGTAACAAAGAAATATAATCATGAAAAGTAAATCTATACCTTAGCTGTATCTGAGAAAATATGTGCCTCTTTCTGGACTTGTAGTCTAACACCTTTTTGTCAAGAGGTGTGAAACATGATTCATGCATCTGTAGTAGTAACTGGTGTTTACATTGATCATAATTCTTAAGTCTTTCACAGATATTTTTGTTTACAATGATGTAGTCATATAAATCATTCTGCTGCATATGATCACTTTACTCTGTAATAGTTCATAAGATTCCTCCACTTACTCTGAATCTGTCTGTTTTGTTCTTTCTTACATTATAATAATATTTCATTATGCTAATATAAATACATACAAAATTTCTTCAACCACTCCCCAGATGATGAACTTCTGTTTTCTTTCCAGTTCTTTACAATAAAGTGTCACTATAAACATGTTTGTACATAGTATGCATTTCTACTTTCATCAATTTCTGTGGGAGCACAAGCCTAGCAGCAGTATTGCTGTGTTATGAACAGTTTAGTGAATTCTTCAATATGATGCTGAATTACTTTATTGTATTTGGAGTATTTGGACCACATCATAGGTCAACTAAAAGAGCATTTGTTAACCTCTTTTTAACTGCCTCCTCAAAATTCGAAATTCACATTCTTTTGTCATATTTGCCAAAGTCATTTGCATGATGTAGAAACTCATCCTTTTTTAAAAAATCTGCATTTCTATTATCAGTAATGATTTGAAGAATTTTTTTATGGTTGTTGATAGCTTGAACTCTTTTGAGGACAGCCTCTCTATATCCCTTAACCATTGATTTTTGGAAGAATGGATCTAGTTTTTATATATTTGTTTCAGTTTCCTATATATCTTGTATATCGGAACTTTATCAGAAAAAATGTTGAGAAAATCTTTCCCAGTTAACTGTTTCTCTTCTAATTCTAACTTCATTTTTATATAACCTTCCAAATTTTCTGTAATCAAAATGGTTCATTTTATCTCCTGTGATCTTCTCTTTCACTAGTGTAATGTTAAGGGAATTTGAAGATCTTCACTGCCCATTAATATGTCTATGTGCCCAGCTATGATACATCCTGAATCACATAGAGCCCATTGGGTGAGGAACTTGCCTAAGGAGGAATTTGGTTAGGGGAGGCTTGCTTATAGGAAGGCCTTCATACCTTTTGGTACTAACCTAATAAGGCACTGATTTGTGAGGGCTGTGATGCCATCTGACTCTGAGAAGTGTGTATGTTGGTATTTTGCTTTGGCAGTTAGTTTGAAAAGGACCTTTTGATTTCCTTGTCAAGACTATGAATAGCCCTACATTCAGACCCTCTGACTACTCAGATAAAAAGGATCCAGTGGTGTAGGTAATGTGTATAGCAGTATTGCTTTGATTCAGACAGTCAGAACCATGTCTTTTGGTCTTTATGCTAATTTCTCTGCTTCTATTTTCTATGACATTCAGGGTGATGACCTTTCCCCTGAGCTAGTGAATGTAATTAAAGGTGTGTTTGTTAACCCCTTTTGGAGCAGTCTTTCCTAGAAAAGCAGATCAAAGAACCTGCACTAGTGGGCCATCCTGTTTATGCTATGGTGCTTGCTGCTACACCTAGCTTAATCAATATCTCTTCCCCTATCCAGAGCTGTGAAAGGTATATTTTCTCTACTCTGACTTATGCTTTGATCTTTTTATTTATATCTTGTATATATGTGTAGTTCATTGTGGAATATGGTGGGAAATGTTAGCTTAAACTTAATTTCTCTCATTTTTGATCATTTTTATTTAAAAGTGAGTCATTGTCCCAATAATGATTACTTTTGGGTCTTGCATATCTAATCAATTCTTATACTATATTTTTCAATTTTTAACAAATGAAAATATTTTAGATGATTACTACTTTATGGTATATTTTGAGATTTTGTTCTGCTAGCTCTCCTTAATTATTATTATTATTAGTTTATCTTTGAGATTATTGACATGTTTATTCAAATGAATTATATGCTTTCTAATTCCATAAAATAATATTTTGGTAAAATCACACAATAGAACTATAGAATTCCATGCAAAAAAATTCAACTGCTTCACTAAGTTGTCCTTGAAAATTTCTGAAAATGGAGAGATTACTGTGAATTGAATAAGTCCAGAATTTAAATTTGGAAGGAATTTGAGAAACCATTTACTCCAACTCAAACCTAAAAAATAATCATTGCTATGAAATCTCAACAATTTGTATGCTCCATAAAATGTCTTAGGGACTTTCCGTTGATCAGCTGGTTCTTCCAAGCAACCATATTTTTTCCTCTTTTGACTGTCGTCCTGACTCTTTCTACAATGTCAAGTGCCTTCATCTCTCTCCTTGAACCACCCCCTAGTTTTCAGTTTGCTTCAGTGTATTGTGCTCCCCAATTAGGAACTCCTTGAGAGAGGGACTGCTTTTCTTTCTGTTTGTATTTGTATTCCCTGTGTTTACCACAGTGCCTGACACATTGCTTAACATATGTTGGTTGACTTGACATCTCCACTGCCATTGAATCTGGGAGTGGCAAAAAAGGAATGGGGTTGTCACCCTTTACTACTGGAATATGAAACATCCATCAGTGTTATAGCTGGGTCAGTCTAAAGTAGGATGTGTTTGGGTGGGGGGGCATGTATGTGTATATGAAGAAGAGAATAAGACTAATACATATTATATGTATATATATGTGTGTATGTGCATACACACACACTCTTTTCACATGTCAAATGAAAAGCATGGTAGTCCACTCTTTCATTTTAAGAACAGATATTTAGAATTTATTACCATATTTCAATAATGATAATCAGTAATTTCTTTCTAAATAACTAAAATATTATTCAAAATAACTACATAAGATACAAAACACTTCAGCTGTATTTTCTAAAGTTCATTCAGGGATTAAATGAATCTATAAACCATTTTCCTGAAATAAAGGTAGAGAACTAGAGAAACATCAATTGTTCATGGGTAGATAAGCCAACATAATAAAGTGATAATATCTAAATTAATTTATTCAGTGCCAAACAAATTAGATCCCCCCAAATAATGTTTTGGAGTTGGAAAAAAATCTGGAGGTGAACAGGGTGGAATTCATGGCTGATGGGATCCATTGGAAGTGTCTTGTAAGTATGGGGAGGAAGAGTAGGTTAAGTATTTATGAGACTGGACATGCCCTTTCTCAGGTCCAAGTAGGAAGACTGCTATGAAAACTTAGGTCAGCTAGGAGATGGTGCTTAAGTACTGCCTGGACCCAAATTGGGTAACTTGGTCTGCATATGTATAACAACTCCATTTTCTAGGAGAAAAATCTCCATTGTCTAAGAAAAACAAAAACAGCTAGCTAACCTCTCTGTCCAATCTAAGTACTCCAGTTCCTAGGCCAGGACATATTCTAACAAATTTCTCTGACAATTGTGCAGATGTGACATAATGTGACTTATTCACTTTTCAATCATCTTGGAGAGTGTAGGTTACATGCCAGGGCATAGTTTAGAACATTTTTATAATAATAAAAGCTATGTTTGTGGAGATTCTCCCCAACCTTTTTCTACCAGAGATATGAAGTAGAAGGCCCCTGAAAGGCATATTCAATAGACTTCTTCTAAAGCTCATTACATTTTATGTTTGAAGTACTAATGTTTGCTAAAGTTCAACCTTTTATGTAACATGATAGAGTAGGGCTATGAATGAAATATGCATTTGAGAGCCAGCAATTCTTATTATTAATATTTCCTCAGGTGCTTTGCTAAGCTCTATACAATTATTATCTTATTTGATCCTCACAACAGTCGTGAGAGGTAGATTATATTGTTATATCCAGTTTAATTATGAGGAAACTGAGGCAAACAAGTGTTAAGTGCACAGGGTCCCATAGCTAGTAAGTATATGAGACCAGATTTGAATGCAGGTCTTCTGGACTCCATGCCTATTGTTCTATCCACTGTAGCATCTAAGTACTATTTTTACTACTATAATCAAGTATGATGATAGTCAAGTTGATGTCAGAAGATCTGGATTTGACTGTTTTTGAATTTTGGTGTCTCACTTAGTTTTTCTGATTCTCAGTTTGCTGATCTATAAAATGTGGTTAATAATACTATATTACCTATCTCAAAGGATTATTATAGGGATCAAGTGAAATCATGTCCCTAGAATGCTTTAGAAACCTCAGAACATGGCATATACATATTTGCTATTATTTTGTCTAGGAAAATCATAAAATCTTCCATTTTCTCTCTGAAGATTTCTAATAGCTTCTTCCATTATGAGGAAACTGCTTTCTATTCTGAAATAAATTAGTTCAAACCAGTAGCTTTTATCTTTTCTCCTGTTGTACTTAGTGCTTAAATGTTTGAAGCTTTATAATCTTTATAGTTTTATAGTGATTTATTATAATTACCTGTCCAAATTGTTTCTTTTTTAATTTATGTAAGCCAAACCTACATGGCACAGTGGATATAGTTCTGGTCCTTGAGTCAGGAAATCTGAATTCAAATCTGGTCTCAGGCATTTACTAGCTGTGTTATCCTGGGAAAGTCACTTGACTCTCTTTGCCTCAGTTTCCTCATTTGTAAAATGAGACAGAGAAAGAAATGGCAAACCACTCTAGTATCTTTGCCAGAAAATCACAAATGAAGTTAAAGTTGGACATGAATGAAAACAACAGCAACAAGCATCTTGAAAGAGAGCATGTTATAATTGTTAGAGAACCAACTTTTAAGTCAGGAATATTTAGGTCCAAGCTCTGTCTTTGCATACTGTTTATATGACTGGTCAAGTCACTTAACTTTTCAGTGTCCCAGGCAAAATTCTTCAACTACATTTTGTATAAAAGGACCCAACTTGCACTGGTAGAGGGAATTTCCTAACTAGGCATTCCCAAAATTTGCTAAATCACAGATCTTGTTTAAAAATAAAGCAAATAAAACCAACAAACCTCTTTAGGAAAGTAATGAATGGAAAGTAATGAAAGTATTAGGGACCAAAAAAAATGACAAAAACAAACTTGTAAGGATGGTGTTTCCAAAAGAACTACTTGAAAAGTAAATGATCTGTACCCTCTCTCCCATTTGTCACTTTTTTGTATCTAAACTTTGGCTACCCCTCAGCCTTATTCCCTAAATAAGTTACAACCTTTCATTCCTGCAAAACTATACCTTTAGTATGCTAGAGATGTGGGGATTGTTCCCAAGTGGAATCCTGTCCTCAGTGCTGCTATGGATTATGCTGTCCTAAGCAATGATAACCATCCCTCTGAGAAATCAGAAATGCTAGCACTGACAGTTGAATGAATGGCCATCGGGGGAACCTCACAATAGCTAGGTTCCAAGATTAACTGGCTACATTCAGACTATATGGCATAACTCCAAGTACCAGAGGGTTCAAGATGTCCATTATTTTAACAATGCAGTATAGCCTGGGTGTCAAGAGTGAAGGAGACCAATGTTTAATTGCTTTTTACCACCTCATTTCAAATGCAAACTGAGTTTCAAAGATAGACATCCTTTCATATCAGCAAAGGGCAGTTTTCACTGATGGAAGTGAATGCTAAATCCCTACCTTGGAGAATCATTATTTTGCAAATGTTTCAATGAAGTTAGTCTGCTATTTTTTAATTAGCCAGGGAAGCATTTATTAAAGTATGAGAAAAATGATACAATTGTCTGGTCTTATAGAAGATCAACGATCTAATTAAGGTGAAATATACCAATTGATGCAATTGATTTTTAGTTTAAAATTTGCTAAGTTATTTGAGCTATATTTGGGCAAATTTCAATGTATACCTTCACTGTTAGATGCTAAGACACACTAAAACACAATAGCAAGAATATCGATATTATAGTTTTCTTATAAATCATACATTACACTAAAGTCACCCATAGAAGAATTCCCAGGCTTATCATATTGAGCCTTTTAGGGGAAAGCAATGAACAAATATATTAACAGCATGAATATGAGCATTGGTGACTATGAAATTCAATGGTATTAGAATTTGAAGGTTGTCCTTTGTCTTTCTCTTTCTTGAAAAAAATTTTTGTTTTCTTTTCCAATTGTCCTGCAGTGTGGACTTTGTTAACAGGAAAGGCCCATATCTATTCTATGGTGATAAAATCTACTTAGGAACAAGAAGGGGTAAGTAAATAATATAGAAATAAGAATGAATATTAAGGTTTAAGAAGATGCAGTTTAAAATAAAATAATTTTATTTTCAAGTAAGGTAAATGCAAATACACACAAAAGCATTAACAAATTAGTTAATAATAAATCCAAATATACCACATGTAATCTCAGTGGAATACAGAACAATTTTCTCCCCACCAATTCAAATGCTAAAAAAAAAATCCATTACTAGGTCTATCACCAACACTAATGCCCTGCCCTTTGTGAGGCTCCCTAGAGAAAGGAAGAACATCAGAACCGCTTTTGCTGAGATGTCAATTGCTTTGGGCACACATATTCCTTACATATGTGCCTAAATTCCACTGTTCTTTAAGTTCATGCCATTCTTTCCCCTATTGATTCTGTGTGTGAAGAAGAATGTGCTCCAAAATCCAGGGATAGAAATGCTTTGTAACTATTCTTCTTTCTATAACATTTTTCCCCTAAAAAGTTAATTGAATATGTTGGCTGATAAGCAGAAATAGACCAATATGGGCTGGTCAGCATTATTGTTAGGAGGATAGCAACCCAAAGAGTTAATCCCAGATGCCAAAGATCCACCGCTTTGGAAGTCAAACTTACCTAGTGTCAGTATGAGTTGGGGTTGCAAGGACAGAGAGGTTGCTACAGTAAATATAGAATATAAATATACAATGAAACATAATAAAATATACTTCATACAACATTAAATGAATTTTCATATTTATCTGTCATATGGCACAGTGCCTTTAAAAGAACAAATTGTTTTCTGATATCTGTCAATTTAGAAAGATTTAAAGAGTAATAAATTGGGGTCCTTGACTTTAAAGAGCTTACATTCTAATAAGGGAAATAACTCATATTAACTGCATAATAACAATGATGCAAATAAAACAGATTCCCAGGACTATAATTGTCTTATGTTATTTCTCTTATTTTTTTAAATTCTTGATAGAATTCAATGAGAAAATAATATTCTATCAAGCATTTAATTCAATAAACATTGATGTGGGCCAATTTATAATATTTTTCTGGCAAGCCTTCTGTATTTTAGGCTAACATTTTGAATGGCAATTGATGAAACACTTTTATTCAAGTCTATTAAATGGTGGTTCTTTAAATTTTCTTATGTGCACTGATTTATAAATTAATATTATATAAATTTTTATACAATATGTGTTTTACAGTAATTATAATAAAATGTAGTTATCATAATAAATAGTATTCATGTATTTTAGAGATTTATAAATAATATGTAATCACATATTAATTGTTTCTTTTCTCTTTATACCCCTACCTGCTTCTAGTAGTTAAAAATTTAATACTATTTTTCTCATGTATATTTTAACATAAAACTCATTGAATACTGTGGTTGAAAATGCATTTCTTTTGTCAGCAAAAAGGTCTGACCTTCTATTATGTATTTTAACTAAGTTTGTCAAACCCAGAAATTAAAAGAGAATAGGAATGGAAATCACACACACACACACACACACACACACACACACACACACACATCTGTGTGAAAATACATATATGAGGGCCTGGCTAGGTGGTGCAGTGTATATAGCACCAGTCCTGGAGTCAGGAGGACCTGAGTTCAAATTTGACCTCAGACACTTAACAAGTATGTGTGATCTTGAGCAAGTCACTTAACCCCAAATTGCCCTGCCTTCCCCCTCCAAAAAGCAAAAACAAAAACAAAAAATGAAAATACATATAATTGAAAATGTTCTTACTTCTAACATTTTACTGACTGATTGAGGGAACTACTTCATAGTTTATAAGAATTGTAAAGGACCATGGACAGACATAAATACCTGTCATTTTGGTAAAGTATTTCCCATATTGAAGCAGAAGCCTTTGGATATCCAGGGAAGCAGAGAAGCAGCCCCCAAGTATGTCCTCATTGTGCTTTCTCATGCTCAGAAAACAATGCATTTCCCAGTGTTAGTTCTAGCTTCAGGGTTTTCTCAAGCTTAATATTATTTTGCAACAGGTAAGTCAAGATGCACCAGAACTCGAAGAGACTTATGAAAAGAAGCACATTTTCCAGAGTTTATAAGATTGACTTAGCTATTTGTCAAGATACCAGAGGATGTTGACTAGGGTATCTCATATAGTCCTCTCAAATTCTGAATATTATTGGAATCCATCCAATTTGGTGCTTATCCTTTGCATGACTCCAGAGTTTGAGAATTCATGAGGAGGAAGTACCAATTGGATGGATTCCAATAACACCCAGAGTTTGAGAGGATTATATGGGTCATGAGAGAGAAGACTAGCCTGTTTGGGGGCAGATTCCACTCCATTTATTATCACTAGAGCAGAAGAACTACTTCCTGTGTCTTTTGGTATTCCTTGGGTTGGGTTGGAATTTTCTGCATTTTTTCTTCAATGCCTGTCCATGGTTGTATGTTGGGTAAGAAGTGATAGACGTGGGAAAATATTGAAACAAATAAATAAAAGGAATGGTTTATAGAAAAGTGAGTTCTGCCATGCTATTGTGACATGTAGTATCATAGAAACTGGGAAGGTTTAGCTTCAGGGAGAGAACTTGTAGAAAAGAGAGGGAAAGGATCTATCTTCAAGGATTTCAAGGGCTATCATGTGGAAGAGGCTTTGGAATGACTCTGCTTGAGAGCAGAATTAGGAATAATAGATGGAAATAGCAAAGAGACAAATTTATTTTTGATGTAAGGTAGATAAAAGCCCCCTAACAATTGGAGCTATCAAAAAATGGAATGGGGGGTGGCTAGGTGGTGCAGTGAGTAGAGTGTCGGCCCTGGAGTCAGAAGGACCTGAGTTTGGATGCGGCCTCAGACACTTAACACACATACAAATTGGGCAAGTTACTTACCCCCAATTGCAAAAAAAAAAAAAATGGAATGGACTTCTATGGGAGGTATTGTGTCCTCCCTCACCTGAGATGTCTACCAGAAACTATCAGGGGTGGGGAGACTGTGGCCTCATGCCCACATGTGGTCCTATAGGCCCTCAGGTATGGCCCTTTGACTGAATCTAAACTTCACAGAATAAATTCCCTTAAAAAAGGATTTATTCTATAAACCTTGGACCCAGTCCAAAGGTCACACTTTAAGGATTTAGAATGCCACATGTAGCCTCAAGGCCACAGGATCCCTATCCCTGGACGAGATGACCATTTTTTAGGAACATTAATAAAGAAGATTCTTTTTTTAGATATGGATTGGATTAGATGAAATAACTTTCAAGTTTGAATTTCTATGATTCAGTGTTGCAGTCTGATTATCTGAAGTAATCTAATTTCTCTTTCTGTAGTTAATTCTTTTCAAGATTCTTAGGACTTGTCATGTGTTATAATTTCTCCTCATCCAGTGAGTTTGCTAAACTTTAGTAACATCCCATCCCTGATTCACAACTTTTCCAACTCCCCGCCCAACCTTGCCCCAAGATATTTCCTACATTTGCAGCAAATCATTCCCTGATCACCCATGGTTCACCAGAAAGCTACCTTAGGTCCTAGGTTTTGTGGGTCTTATATTCAAATCATAGCTCACAAGCTCATACTGATATCTTAATTTTTATTAGAGTATATCCTTAGTTCAGAACAAAAGTATTTAATGAAATAATATAGTAATAAAAGTGACAAGGAAAAAATGTGACAAGGCAATATTCATGACTTGAATCTTGAACTTACTCTAATGTGAACATACACACCCTCAAGGAGAAGAATAGTACTGCATAGTTATAATGTGAGGAACACACACTGAAGAGGGAACTCTGTTGACAGTGAACTTGTATGGAGGGGTGAACATATATGGAAGAATATGTGTACCCAAAGCACTTACAAGAGAAAACTCTTATCCCTGGCTCTGTAGAGCTATCAACAGCTTCTGATGATATCTTTGCCTTACTTTCTGCTAGAATTGGTCCCACTGGGTGCTGTTCTTCACTGGTGTTATATTTCAGCTGGTCCCAATTAGTCATCATATATTTACATCAACTTTTCTCATAATTGGCTTTCTCCTGGATACCCTAATATCTATACACTATCCACTGGAGATGTTATGGTTAGCAAGCCTTTCACTTGTTCTTTTCCTCTGTTCTTTCAGAGTCCCATTGTGACTCATCTATAGGTTTCAGGTGAGGTGACATTGTGTCTGGTGGATAGAGCACTAGGCCTTTAGTGTGGCCCAAGTTCAAATCTGGATTTGTATATTTACTAGCTTTACGTCCTTGGGTAAGTTATTTAACTCCTATTTGCCTCAGTTTCCTCAACTATAAAATTCGGATGATAATAGCATTTACCTCCTAGTGAATGAAATATTATTTGGAAAACACTTAGCATGGTGCCTGATACACAGTTAATGCTTTAAAAATGCTAACTATTATAATTATCATCATCATCATGATTTGTTTACTACTCTATTGACAATCTACTTTCAGGTTGTGCATTGTTATCATTGATGGCACAGTGTTGAACCTGGTATCAAAAGAACATGAGCTATGAGATGCTGCACAAGCCCCTTAACCCTAACTTTGCCTTATTTATTTTTCTTTCTTGAATGTGTAAAATGGGAATAATCATAGTACCTGCACCCCAAAATTGTTGTGAAGATAAAATGAGATTATATTGGTAAATCTCTATGTAAACTTTAAAGTGTAATATAAATGCTAATTGTTGCTATTATTATTATTACTATTACAATTACTATTCTTATATGGAAGATTATACTTATTATCAGCTAAAGGTTATGAAGCCCTTGTCCTCAGACATATAGGTACAGCTCTCCTCAGTCAGGTGTCTTGGTCAATAGTATGAAACATTTTTGCTCTCCTTAGTCAGTCCTCTCTCATTTGGTGTGGATAGAGTTGTTCCCCTCAGTCAGGCAGGCTAAAGCAGAAAATAACAGAAGTACAACCTAATATCAAATCTTCTCTTTGAACTCTTCTCTTTAAACATTTGTAGAATACCTCTGAACTATTCTCACCTCTTCTTTTTTTTTCTAATGCTTTATTAACTTCTGGTTTACATCATTCATTTCCACCAGATTCTGAGTTATAATTATTTGCCCATTTTCCCCCTACCCACCACCCCAGAATAGCAGTCCCACAGGCTATCCCCTCATCAAATCTGCTCTCTCCCATATCTTTTCCCATACCCCCTTTGACTTTTCCATTAGAGCAAGGTGAATCTCTGTGCCCCAATGGCTGCACATCTTATCTCCCAATTACATACAAAATAATATTAATAATAGTATTTATATATTTTTGAAACACTTAATTTTAAGACTTCAAATTTCAGATGCATTCCCTTCCTCCCTTGTCACCCACTCCCACTGGGAAGATAAGCAATTCAGTATATGTTGTACATGTAAAGTTATGCAAAATATTACCATAGTAGATATATTGTAAAAGACTGGCTATATTTCCCTCCCACCCATCCCACCCCCCCACCTGGTCCATTCCCTACCATAATCCTCTCCCTCTTCAAAAGTGGGTGCCTCCAGCCTCCCCTCCCCCCAGCATGCCCTCCCCTCCATTGCCCCTCCTCATCCCCCTCTCCCCTTCCTCTCCTGCAGGGTGAGATATCCCATATAGTATGTATGTCATTCTCTCCCTGAGCCAAATTCAATGAGAATAAGGTTCTGCCTTTTTGCCTTCCCATTCTTCCCCTCCCCTGCAACCACTTCCCCTTGCGTCTTCTATATAAGATAGTTTACCCCTTTCTGTCTCTCCCCATCTCCTCTCGCCATATTCCTCTCACACCTGTTAACTTCACCCCTTAAGTATCATCCCTTCCCACCAAATTTGACCTGTGCCCTCCATCCATGTATACCTGTAAACATATATACAAACATTCACATATGTATTCATATGCCCATATACCCTTCTTCCATTATTTTCATAGTGAGAATGGTTTCATCAGTCACAATTATTGATTTTCCATATAGGAATGTAAATAGTTCAACTTTGATAAGTTCCTTTTGATTTCTTTTCCCTGTTTACCTTCTCAAGCATCTCTTGCTTCTTGTGTGGGAATGTCAAATTTTCTATCCAACGCTGGTTTTTTCCTCAAGAATTCTTGTAAGTCCTCTATTCCACTGAATGACAATATTCCCCCCTGAAACAAGGTACTCAGTTTTGCTGGGTAGGTGATTCTTCATTTTGATCCCAGCTCCTTTGCCCTCTAGAATATCATATTCCATGCCCTTCAATCCCTCAGTGTAGAAGCTGCCAGATCCTGTGTTATCTTGATTGTGTTTCCACAATATTGAAATTGTTTCTTCCTGGCTGCTTGCAGTATTTTCTCCTTGATCTGGGAATTCTGGAACCTGCCTATAATATTCCTAGGAGTTTTCTTTTTGGGATCTTTTTTCAGGAGGTAATCTATGGATTCTTTCAACCTCTATTTCATCCTCTGGGTCTAAAACATCAAGACAATTTTCCTTGAGAATTTCTTGAAGGATGATTTCTAGGTTCTTTCTTTGATCATGGCTTTCAAGTAGTCCAATAATTTTTAAATTATGTCTCCTGGATCTATTTTCCAGGTCAGTGGTTTTTCCCATGAGATATTTCACATTGCCTTCTATTCTTTCAATGGCTTGGTTCTGTTTAACAGCATCTTGATTTCTCATAAAGTCACTAGCTTCCATTTGCTCCAGTCTAATTCTGAAGGAATGAGTCTCCTCAGTGAACTTTTGAGATTGTTTTTCCATCTGGCAAATTCAGCTTTTTAAGGCATTATTCGCCTCATCGCCTTTTTGAGCCTCTTTTGCCATTTGAGTTAGTCTATTTTTAAGGTGTTATTTTCCTCAGTCTGGCTGTTGACTATCATTCCAAACTTTTCCTGCATACTTCTCATTTCTCTTCCCAATTTTTCCTCCACTTCTCTTATTTGGTTTTTAAAAATCCTTCTTAAGGTCCTCTATATCCTGTAACCAGCTCGTATTTTCATTTGGGTCTTTTGGTGCAGGAGTTCTGACCGCACAGTCCTCCTCCTGTTCCATGCTTCGATCCTCTTTGCCCCCAAAATAGGAGTCTAATGTTGAATTTTTCTGTTTATTTTGTTTCCTTTGCCTCGGCATGTTACCCCTTAATTACTTTACTTTTGGGCTTGTTGCCACAGTAGGACTCTGCCATGAGACAGGGGAGTTTCTGTCCCAAACGTTGGGGTCTTCTCAACTGCTGGAGGTATTAGTTTGATGCCTTCCCTGAAGCCCCCATACACTCTGGGAAGCTGGTCACACACCCCAAGACCTCCACCCCAGACTGCAATCCAGATCCAAGGTTAAAGCAAGAGGGATTACCCCCAAGCCTGATTGCCAGATCCCCCTACAGTCCACAGGCCAGGAGTTGGAGCTGCAAAATGGGGGCTGTGCTGCAGGTCCTCAGTGGCTTCTCGCCCCCAGGGGAAGAAGCTGACACACTCCCTAATACTGGTCCCAAAGTCCATAGGGTACTAACCTATCACTTTGTCCCAGGCATCTATGTGTTGGTAATTCTGGAAATGCCACAGCTGCAGGTGTTCTGGGGTCCCTTCAGCTGGCTGCTGGTGTGGCCACCCTGGCACTAAAACCTCTGACTCATGCGGACCTTGGCTCAGCTCTCAGCGTTCTGCGCTCCCCACTCCCTGCCAGGCTGCCAGGCTGTCCTCAGCAGGAGGTTAGATTCTCTGTGTTGTTCTGTGGTTTCTGGATCTCCAGAGGTTGTTCAGAGTACCCTTTTACATAATTTTAGAGTGGTGTGGGCGAGAACTCTGTGGCAGTGCTGTTTCTACTCTGCCATGTTGGCTCTGCCCTATTCTCACCTCTTCTGTCCCGCTTGTGTCTTTCAGCTCCACTGTTAACCAACATTGGTCAGAAAGAAATTTTATTTCTTAGTTTTATCACACTGCCTCCACTGACCACATGAACAAAACAGCTTAGAGATTCTACATTCTCTGGTAGAAATATGCTATTGCGGAAACAGTTTTTTAATCTTTTCCTCACTCATATTCCTAGGTTGGCTTGAAAAGACTAGATGCTTTTGGTGACTTTTGTCCCGTTGATTATCCCATCACAGCCTTGCCTTCCTTTATTTCTTCTATACTTGGAAATTTTCTGATTTGAATTTCTACATTTTGAACTTGGGAACAAAATTTAATCACTTGAGTTGCCTCATAGTTTAAGCTTGGACAAGTTTTGCAGCTAATTCTTACTGAAAATTTGAACTTTTGCTCATTTATTCCCCTCCAGGTCTTTTCATGTCCAAATTGAATTCTTCTTTGCAAACCCAACTCAGGTGGCAGTTCCTTCATCAATCTTTTCTAGTTAAACTCTTTGAAAATCTCTCCTTCCTCAATTTTCTCATAGCATTTTGTCTGCACATATTCTCTGCACTTACAGCATTCATATTTACATCTTTATTTATGGCTAGAGACATTTTTTCTCCCTATTACATTAGTACGGGGTAGGGGAAGGAGTAGTATTTTAGTTCCTTTCTTCCCAAAGACACTTTACGAAGCATACCATAAAAAATTTAATAATTCTTGTTAGCCTTTACAGGAAAATTATGAGGAACCCAGAAATAATAGGAAAGAGATTGGGTTGTTGTACATCTTCTAGAACAGTGCAAAGTATTAGCATCAGTGAAAGGAACACTAGCATGGTGTTAGAGCAGCTTACTGTTGCACTGGGTAGAGTACTGTGTCTAGAGTCAGGAAGACTTGAGTTCATATCTGGCCTTGGACACTTACTACCTGTCTGCTTCAATTTCTTCAACTGTAAAAGAAGATAATAGCATCTACCTTCCAGGAGGGAGAAAATGAAAAATGTCTGGCACATAATTTATACTTGATAAATGCTTCTTCCTCTCTCCTCCCTTCCCTTTTTCTTCCCTTCCCATTCAGATTTGTGAGCCATGTTCTTGCAAGGGAAATTAGCAATGATTTAGCTTGAATTATGATTGCAATCATAATTATTCAACTTAAAGTTAACCAGATTATCTAGGCATGGGCCTAACAATGGAAATGAGATATTTTCCAAAGTTCTTTTTGTGCTGTGAGATCTGGTGATAAAATAATTATGTGTTTTACATATTTCTATATATCTCTAATACCCCCATGCCTATTAAATGAGAAGCTTCTATAAGGAGGGGTATATGGCTTATTTTGCCTAAATCGTCAGTGCTTAAATAGGTAATATAACACAACAGTTAAATTGCCTGGTAGGAGTATGTAAGATAAAGGATCAAATGCTTCCTCAAACATATTGACTGTGTTACCCTCAAGACATCTTTTATCCTCTCCATTACTCAAGAATGTCTTTAAAATACATTAGAGCTGAATTCCTGATTTTCAGTGTTAATGGAAGTTCCTTCAATCAGAATTTGCTGCATGCTCAAATCAGAGGTCCAGACCAGTGAAGACACAAGCAAACACTAACATTATGTGATGTTAAATTAATACTGAAATGATTTAAAGAGTTGTTTAGTAAATTGTTGAACATTGAATGAAGAAATATTCATTTATATTTTACCATCCTCCTCTGATGATTACATGACAGACTCTTTGGATATTAAGATAGGTGGCAAAATAAATGGAAGATTTACAAGAATTGTTAAAAAAAAACCCAGGCTTCAAATCAAGCAATTGCCACCAAAGCTATGTCTTCATGGTACCAATGACTCACCCACTTTGAAGCCATTCTTCCTGGATAACACAGTTATTAATAACTGAAAAATTTGATCAAACTCAGTAGAGTTTGATCTATTTAACTAAACACTATATTTTTTGGACTTTGCTACTACCTTTAAGCATCTCCTTTTCACCACTAGGTTTCTTTTCTCTCCATAATTTCTTTGGTAACTTCATCTATTCTATCATTTTTAATTATCACATAACAATTAATTTTGTAACTATTACATTTGCAGTGGTGCATTGGTAGAGCATTTTGAATGGTTCATCACATGGAGAGGTAGAGGACCCTGATTCCAGAAGGGTCCTGGTAATGTGAATGGAAATCCTTGGAGAGATTTAGTGGCATGCATTGGCATTCCATAATGAATTCTTGTCTGACATTTGGTTAGGAATTGTGTGTGTGTGTGTTCATTTGTGTATAATTGGCTGTGTATCCAGAACTGGGTAGCATTGTCAAAAAGGCCTGAGTCAGTATAACCTCTTGTTATAGGAATATAAATTTTTAAGATCTTCCCTGCCCCTAGGCTTAAGTGCACCTGGAGCCTGTGGTGGGACGCTTGTTTCTCAGGAGATACTTTGTGATTCGGCAGTCGGTCAATAGTGTTGTTACATTTCTCTGAGCCAGGAGAAGGCTATATAATCCCTGATGTGAGGTGTTGTTTTGGGGGCTCACTTTAAGAAGTGTTGTGTGATTTGAGCAGATGAGACTCTGGGCAGCTGTTGAGAGCTTCCCAAGCTTTGAAAAACCCAGATGTTAATGTTCCCCTCTCTGGTAACTGATTAGGTTTGGATGTAATGGTCAAGACAGTTGGAGGCCTATCTGCTTGATATGTTTTTCTGTTTTCTTGTAACTTCTGTCTGTATACTCTGAAGTTTGGGGTGCTGACTTTTTCCCCCTGAATTAGGTAAATGATATGTTTGATTGATTAAAGCGAGATTGTTAACCCATTTTGAGTTGCTTTCCTTTAGAAAAAGCAGATCTAAGAACCTGTGCTGGCAGCCACCCTGGGGATGCTGGGGTGGTTGCTGCAACACCTCTTTAGGGATTTTCCTTTTTAATTGAACTGTTGGTGGATTCTTTGGACTTTGGTGAGAAAAAAAAATGCTGTAAAAGAAGTGGCCATGTGATCCTGAGAATGGGCTTTTGTCTTTGGAATATGTATTCCTTTTTTCTCCCATTCTAGGTGAAAGGCTTGGTTTCTCACTTTTTGTGAGTTTGGAAAAATCAGGGACTCCCCAGGATCCTTGTATTTACAATCCAGGTTTTTGAGAGTCAAATCAACATTGGCACTGAGGACCCATGAGTGACCTTTAGGGATGACTTTCAGGACTCAGCCTTGAGGTAACTGAGACAAGTACTAATCCAGAAGTTAGGACACATCTGGAGGTGAACTAGGAATCAATGTCATGTAGTAACTCAGTCAAGTTAAGCTATTTAGGAGTCTATGTTCATAGGTGTTCTCTCTGTCTCTGTCTCCCTTTCTGTGTTGTGTGCGGGGATGTTTCTACATTTATATTTGACAAATTTTCGCAAAAAGTGTTCCTTTTTAAAGCTAATTGATATTTAGTGGTTAAATGGAAATGGAGCATTACTTATTCCACCTAACAGTGACAAAGGGATAATGGGGGATAGAGAGCAGTGAGCACCTGAGCATCATGATGGCAGTAAAAAGATACATCTCCTCTTCCCCCAAAAGCCTCAGGTTGCCCTGGAATCCTAAGGGGTAGATATAACCTTTTTGGTTCTGGGAGAAGAGAGCAGTGTAAATCAATACACACAGATAATGTGTATCACAGCTATCTCAGTGTCATCCTTTTATTAGACTAAGGCCTCTAATGGAAAGAATGGTGTCTTATTCATCTTAAGAGTGGCCTAAATGCTTTGAACCTTGGATTTCTATGGGGAATATTTTCTAATGACTTCTATTATTGGGACAATTCTGATTAACTGCTTACCCTTTCTTCCCTGGATGCTTAATACTTTGAGAATGGGAATCATTTTGGGTAGCTAGTCAGAGAAAAGAGAGTATAAGGAAGAGAGACATAGGTAGAGAAAAAGATAGTGACCTTTGTCTGGAGGGTACTCAGGAAACTGTGTCCACTCTGTACAGTAGGCTGTAAGGTATGAAGTATGTGTAGTTTGGGTGACCCGTGGAGTGATAGTTAGAACCAGGGACTCACCAGTCAGAAGACAGCACTCCAGGGCAGAGACATCTCTAGAGTTAGAAGGCTGTTGGTGGGGAAATAGAGAAGTCTGAAGATTAAGGAATGGACTGATGGAAACCATTCAGCTATTTTATAGTTTCTTCCTTGTATATCTGTGAAATTACCTGAGATTTAATTCATTGTACTCTGAAATCACCTCCCCCCAATTTTCCATATTGTATGTTAGAGTTCTAATAATGTAATAATTATTTACTGATAATTTTGTGTCACTGAAATATTTTAAAAGCCTTTTCCCCCAGATCAAGATAATTATGTGTATTCAGAAAAATAAATATGCTAGTCAGATTTCAGACTCATAGAATGTTAGATCCCAGATGCCATCTAGTCCAATTCTCTAATTTCATAAATGAGGAAACCATAGCTCAAGTAGAAAAGATGTGACCATGGACCAAATTTTAGAGGGGGAAAGGGATTTGGAGCATATGAATTCCAAGTTTTTAATTTCACATACAAGAATACTGAGAGGTTAAGTGATTTGCCCAGGGTCACATAGCTGGTATACATCTGCGAAAGAATTTTAATTCAGCCTTCCTGTCTACAATCCCAGTGTTTAATCATACTGATCAAAGTGTCACAGTGTAGTAGAGTCAGGATTGGAAAATATGTTATGAGTCCAAGACAAGATAGCAGACCGATATAGTGGAATATGGTGGAATAACTTTGGATTTGGAGTCAGAGGACTCCAGTTTGATCTTGACTCTGAAATACTTAATTATTGTGGAATCTTGAGTAGTTTCACCTCTCTAAGCCTAAATTTCTTTATTTGTAAAATGAGGGAGTTGGATTAGATGGCCTCTAAGCTTCCTTATAGACCTAATTGTATTATCCTAAGTCTGGTGTTTGTCCCCTCTCCTGCACCACCCTCTCTTCTACTAGGTTTTATAAAGTCTGTCAAAATTGAGTGACAGACAACTAAACTTGCATTAAGACACTCATCTTGACCTCTTAAATGATATTCCAAATAAAACAAATCAATTGAGTAGCATGTTATGAATCTAGTTTTTCAAGCATAATTTAGTATAAAGAACCAGCTGAGATAAAATAACACATTTTCCGTGGTTAGAAATTCAGAAATTTGATTCATAGTTCTATCTATGTTCACATTTCCTGACTTTGATAAGTTCTGAAAGGAAAAGACTAAAATCCAAAGATAAAGGCTATTATTCCAGTACCTTTGACTTGGTTAGAGCTATGAAATAGAAAACATGTGAAATGGATTTGCCCTGAAAGTAACTCCCAACTTCATGATAATTTACTGAAAAATATAAGCTCATGGTTACTTACCATTCTTATTTTGACTGAGCAAAATTCAGCATTGGAAATTTTAGAATTCTTTTTTTGAGGGGTGGGGGCAGGAAGTGTATACAAGTTCTTACACCAGTCATTTCAGATTTTCTGTTCCTGTTAGTGTGACTACCAGTGCGTACCCTCAAGGTGTGCGGTAAGGCACTATGTTATACCGGAAAATGATTGGGACCTTTGAGCCTCTGAGGCCATTAAGGAATGGCTCTATTCCTTGGCATTTGTTATTCTCTTCCATTCTAAGGAGTACAATCTTCAAATATTGTGAGTTTAGACAAAAAAAAAGTTCAGAGAATACTTCATCATCTTGTCATTCTAGAGTTTGGAGAGTGCTTTGGTCTTCCTATGTTCCAGACTGAGTTTTATAGTTGGCCAATACTTGATGCCCCAGGAACTGAGGAATGACCTTCTAAACTCAGGCTGTTAGAAGCTGCTTTAGCTGTCAGGTTACATATGAACATAAACTTCCCATATATAGGAAATGGGTTAAGTGAGTTTTTTCCTGCAGTCTAGATACCCTCCCAGAGAAAGGTAGTATAGTAGGCCCCTGAGGTATTAATGAAAATGTTTGAGCTTTTATCCTTGTTATAACTTTGGAGTAAATATCCCTTTTAAAAACTGAATATACTCATATTTTGAAATGAATTACTGTAAATAATTCACTCTGAAACAGTTATTGATGAGCAAGTTGGAGAGAAACAAAAAGTGAAAAAACCCTTCATTCTACTATATACTTATAATTCATTAGGAACATTTTTGGCATTTTAAGTTTCTGAAGATCAAGATTTTCAAAGAATTAAAAATACCTCTCTCCAAACTATTAATGCAAAGGTAAAAAAAAAATGTTCTCATTAGTGTTTTCATGAGAGAAATGAAATTTAGTAACTGAAACAAAACTATTTCAAAATGAATGAATGCCAAAACAAAAACTACACAGTGCTTCAAATCAGGTCTTAATAATTTTATTTTCCATAGACTTGTCTTAATAAATGCTGAAAATAGGTAGCTGTGAGCTCTTCCACCCAGCGTGCACTAGCCTCTCCCCTGCCTCCAGGTGCGGCACCACCTCCTCTCTTAAGGGTTTAAACTTGCCACTTCAAAGCAGTTCACCATGGATGATGATATTGCTGCTCTCGTTGTTGACAATGGCTCTGGAATGTGCAAAGCTGGCTTTGCAGGAGACGATGCCCCTCGGGCTGTCTTCCCTTCCATTGTTGGGCGCCCCAGACATCAGGGTGTGATGGTGGGTATGGGCCAGAAAGACAGCTATGTGGGGGATGAGGCCCAGAGCAAGAGAGGTATTCTAACCCTGAAGTACCCCATTGAACATGGTATTGTCACCAACTGGGATGACATGGAGAAGATCTGGCATCATACTTTCTACAACGAGCTCCGTGTGGCCCCTGAAGAGCACCCTGTGCTGCTCACAGAAGCCCCCCTGAACCCCAAAGCCAACAGAGAAAAGATGACTCAGATTATGTTTGAGACCTTCAATACCCCAGCCATGTACGTTGCCATCCAGGCTGTGCTGTCCCTGTATGCCTCTGGTCGTACCACTGGTATTGTGATGGACTCTGGTGATGGTGTGACCCACACTGTGCCCATCTATGAAGGTTATGCCCTTCCCCACGCCATCCTCCGTCTGGATCTGGCTGGCCGTGATCTGACGGACTACCTCATGAAGATCCTGACCGAGAGAGGGTACAGTTTCACCACCACAGCTGAGAGGGAAATCGTGCGTGACATCAAGGAGAAGCTGTGTTATGTCGCCCTAGACTTTGAGCAGGAGATGGCCACTGCTGCATCCAGCTCCTCTCTGGAAAAGAGCTACGAGCTCCCTGATGGTCAAGTTATCACCATTGGCAACGAGCGGTTCCGGTGCCCAGAAGCTCTCTTCCAACCATCTTTCTTAGGTATGGAATCCTGTGGAATCCACGAAACTACCTTCAACTCAATCATGAAGTGCGATGTTGACATCCGTAAGGACCTGTATGCCAACACCATATTGTCAGGTGGTACCACCATGTATCCAGGCATTGCTGACAGGATGCAGAAGGAGATTACAGCCCTAGCTCCCAGCACAATGAAAATCAAGATCATTGCCCCACCTGAGCGCAAATACTCTGTCTGGATTGGAGGCTCCATCCTGGCGTCTCTTTCCACCTTCCAGCAGATGTGGATCAGCAAGCAGGAGTATGACGAATCTGGGCCCTCCATTGTCCACCGCAAATGCTTCTAAATGGACTGTTTGTGTTTTTTTAATTTTTTTTTTTTTGTCAAAGGGTGTGACATGATGACATGATAATTGCCCAAAAAAGATGAGATTGGCATGGCTTTATTTGTTTTTGTGTTGTTTTTTTTGTTTGTTTGTTTTTTTTGTTTTTTTTTTTTTTGGCGCTTGACTCAGGATTTAAAAACTGGAACGGTGAAGGTGATGAGCAGTCTAAGTATGGTTGGAGGCAAACATCCCCAAAGTTCTACCGTGCGTCTTCAGGACTCTGATTGTACATTTGTTTTTTTTTGTTTTTTTTTTTTGTTTTTTAGTAGTCATTCCAAATACCGTATAATGCATTGTTACAGCTACAAGCCTCTGTGAAGGCTGAGCTCAAAGGAGCGATGTAACAAAGATCCAGATGGGGAGGGGGGTGGGGGGAAGGTACTAGTATTGCTTTAAATGTAAATTATGTAATCCTTAAAAAAAACTTTTTGTATCTTCCGCCTTAATACTTGTTCCTTTTTTTTTTTTAATTGTCAGCCATATGGAATGGCCCCCTAAATTCCCTCCCTGCCCCCAACATAGATGTGAATGAGGACTTTCATAGTCTCCCTGCAAGTTTTGAGATGGGTGCCAGTACTTGGGGGAGGGGAGGAGCTTTACCTGTACACTGACTTAAGACCAGTTCAAATAAAAGTGCACACGTTAAGAAAAAAATAAATAAATAAATAAATAAATGCTGAAAATAGGGGAGAAAGTTACTAAGGATCACTGAGTAAAGGTGTAGAAGACTGGAACCTAATTCTATTTCTAACTCTTGTTTAGTTGAAATTTGTATAGGCTATATGGTGATGATACTTTTATTTCTACTTTAAAACACATGAATATTTCTAAGAAACCTCTGTAAATTAAGTTTTTTTCTCAAGCATATTTGTGTTTGTGCCTTCACAGGTGTAAATATATATAAAATAAAAGACATACAACATAAGACTATGGCTGTGTATTGCTAAAATAGATTGAATTATGATCATATATATTATTTGTATATATGTATACTGTCTCTGTTATCTGAAGACCAACATGACAAAGTTTATAAAGTCTGATCATCAGATGATTTGGTTACCAAAAAAGGGGAAGTTTTTTACTATAGCAACCCATGAAGTATAACCTACTGACATGTGCAGTAACGAGCACATAGTATTTTTATCAATGCTTAATGCTTGGATTAAAGGAAGGGATTGTTATCTCTATTAACAGAGAGTATATCCATAGTACTGAAATCATGGCTTCTTTGACATTACATTATATGTACATATTTTATATGCCTAAGTTATATATGTATATCTATTTGCACACACACACACACACACACACACACACACACACACACATATATATATATATATATATATATATATATAGAGAGAGAGAGAGAGAGAGAGAGAGAGAGAGAGAGAGAGAGAGAGAGAGACCTAAATAGCTAGCTCAGTTATAAAGATCTCAAAATGAATTCAACCAATCATCAATTATTTATTAAGCATGTACTAGGTACTGGGAATACAAGGAAATTAATGAAATAGCTCTTACATTCTACAGAAGATAACATTTACACACATAAGTATGTATAAAATAAATTCAAAATGAATGGAAGGGAATTTTGGAGGGAAGGTGTTAGCTGCTGCATGGGTTATACTTTTTAAAAAATACTTGATAGGGGAAATTAGGATAATTTGTGAAAGACAAAACAAAACCTAATGTGTTATGATAGCAGAGTGAATCATGTTGCTCTCTATTACAAAAACTAAAATATTTCATAAAATGTTCCATTCTTGTTCCTGCCTCTTTTTTGGATAAGAATTCTCTAAATAAACAAAAGAAAGCTGTGACAGTAAACTTAAATTAACACAATCAAGGAGGTTGCATATGAATATATAAGACTTCAGGTTTTTCCTGTGTATATGATTTTCTTTCTTGAATATTACTATGCTAAGATAAGGAAGGTAAAAGATAATTTGTGTTCTATACTGGGTCTAGAGAGCAAGGTCACAAAGGACAGAAAGCAAAGACACACAGTAAGATTGTTTTCATTTTTCGTTACAAGTTTGTGATTTCCTTGAATTGTAAATATGTTTAAAGTGATATGGCTTTGGTCTACAAAGATATATAACTTTATGGAAATGAATTTATTTTATTATGATATTTTATTCCTCTAGCATACCCTTAGCTCCATTTATGACTTTTTGGAAAAATATATTTCATCTTCTAGATGCATGGATAGTATTCTCTTTCCCTTCTATATTTCAGTCTCTCACTTTTTCAGTTCCTGCCCTCATTCTCTTTTGATCTTGCTTTCTCACATAAAGTCTGAAAATCTGAATAATACAGAATGCTATTTATTAAGGTCACTTGCATGCCTCTGCAGTAGGAGAAGATTGCACTGTTCACATGAATACAATATAAGTTCTACACTAATCAGTGAAAAGTTTGTTCGTGAATCTTTAAGGAGGAGGAAAATCAAAGCAAAACACAGATAAGGCATTCATCTGAAAATCAGCACCTTACTTGGTTCAGTACCTCTTACAACTTAATCAACTTTCATCCCTTATGTTGAACAAGGAGGATTTATTCTCTGAATGATGACATCAAAGCTTTAAAAAATTTCTCATTGTGACTATGTGTATGTATGCATGCATATATGTGTGTATATATGTACAAACAACATATATGTGCCAATAATGATCATATTGTCTTTAAATTTATTGAGTCAAAAATATAATATACATTATATATTAGTGAATTATTTGTGATAGGGAAAAAAAGTACTTTGCATACTACTTTGAGTATGTATTTGTGTGGAGGGAGGGATGGAGAGAGGGAGAGAGAGACAGAGAGACACAAAGAGAGAGACAGAGAGAGAGAAAGAGAGAGACAGACAGAGAGGCAGAGAGAGAGAGAGAGACAGAGAATATGCATGAAATAGAAGAGCTGATTTTTGGAGTAATTTCAATTTGATGTTAGGAAAGGGACCTAGCATAGTAGCACCTACATTTGAAGTCAGTACATATTTAAAGCCTTCCTCTGGTACATACTAGCAGTATATTCTTGAACAAATAACTTTTCCCATTCTTATTTTTCTTATTCAAATAAGCTTGACCAGCAGCTGGGTGGCCCAGATGATAGAGTGCTGTGCCTGGAGTTAGAAAGACCCAAGTTCAAACCTGACCTCATACTGGCTCCATGACTGGGCAAATCACTTAATTTCTGTCTTAGTTTCCTCATCTATAAAATAGGGCTAGTAGTAACACCTACCTTGAATGGTTGTTATGAAAATCATATAAGATAATATTTGCAAAGTGATTGTCAAATATTATTAAATAAATATTAGAGATTATTAATAAGTGATTACTATATATCAGGCACTATGCTGGTGATACAAAAAAGAAAAAGAAATAAATAGTCTCTACCATTGATTTATGTTTAAAATGAAGCTTGGACAAGATGATTTTGGAGGTCCTCTTCAGTTTTTGATTCTGTGATGTCTATAATGTATATTGTGAAAAGATATGGGATCAAGGATACATAAATGGAAATTAGCCTCAGCATAAAGGAAGAATGCTCCTTCTTCTGAGACAGGAGGGAAAGAGCGTATGGGTAATAGTACTATGAGAGTGATTGAGTGAGTACTTGCCAAATGGCTTCAGTATTCTTGGTAAAGAGAAGGCAGCTAGATGGTGCAGTGAATACAGGCCAAGGCCTAGAGATAAGAAGATCTGAGTTCCAATTTGACCTTAGAAACTTACTAGCTCTGTAACCCTAGGCAAGTCACTTAACCTCTGCCTTCCTCAGTTGCTTCAACTGTAAAATGGGGATAATAATATCACCTACTTTCCATGGGTCTTGGGATGATCAAATGACACAATACTTATAAAACATTTAACACAGTGCCTAGCTCATAGCAGACACTTTATAATTGCTTGTTCCTTTCTACTAAAGGAATATAGATGAGCTGTGATATTAAGTGGAAAAAAGAGGAAAAAGACCTGTAATATTTGGTATGGAGAATATCTTGAGTCAATATAAGTGGACTAATAGGATTAACAAGGGGGACGAGGGCAGGGGAAAGATAAGATGGCAGAGTAAAAGCAGGAACTTAAGCTCCTGCTTCACCCAGCTCCAATACCTGCAAAATATAACTCTAAACAAATTGTAAAGCTACAGAACCCACACAGTGACAGAGAGAAACAAACCTCCTGCTGAAGGCAGCCTGGCAGGCCAACAGGAAGGGTCTATCACACCAGGCTGGGAGCTGAGCATAGTCCTGTGTGAGCATCACCAGCCCAGATCGGGGTGGCCCCACCATAAGCCCAGACCAGCCAGAGCAGACTTCAGAAGAGTAAAGCACGATAGCTGTGGGGGTTTCCAGACTTCTCAACCAATAAACACCAAGAGAAAAGCGGGGAACCCTATTGATCCAGTGCCAGAGAAGAGCTTTGTCTGGCCCCTGCCCCTGGGGTGAGAGATAGACAGCTACAGCTGCTGCTTTCTGTCTGCCTCCAAAGCTCATGGCCCTGTAGGGGGACCAAGAAATCATTCAGAGGGTAATTGCTCTGGCTTTTACCTGCTCGGATCTGGGTTGCAGTCTTGGGCAGTGGTCCTGGGGTGAGGAATGCCAGTGTGCTGCAGCTTCTTTGTGGCTGTAGAGAGGGCACCCTCCTAATAGCTCTGACAACTGCAAAAACTCCAGCAACTTTGGACATAGCTCTCTCCACTTTGGAAGCAGAGTTCTACCATGGCAAAGAGCTCAAAAGTCAAATAATTGGCTGGTTAGATGAGGAAACAGAGGAAGCACAATCAGACTATAGAATCCTTTTCATGGGACAAAAAGGATCAAAACACAGAACTAGAAGAAAACAATAAAGGTAAAACTACTGCATCAAAAGCCTCCAAGAAAAATATGAATTGGTTGCAGGCCATAGAGGAGCTCAAGAAGGATTTTGCAAATCAAATAAGAGAAGTCGAGGAAAAATTAGAAGAAGAAATGAGAATGATATAAGAAAACCATAAAAAGCAAGTCAACAGTTTGAATGAAGAAAAAACACCTTAAAATAGACTAACTCAAATGACAAAAGAGGCCCAAAAAGCCAATGAGGAAAAGAATGCCTTAAAAAGCCAAATTGGACAGATGGAAAAGGAATTTCAAAAACTGACTGAAGAGAATCATTCTTCAAATTTAAATTGGAGCAAATGGAAGCTACCACCTTTATAAGAAATCAAGATACTATAAAACAGATCCAAACAAATGAAAAAATAGAAGGCTATGTGAAATATCTCATTGGAAAAACCACTGACCTGGAAAATTGATCCAGGAGAGTTAATTTAAACATTATTGGACTACCTGAAAGAAATGATTAAAAAAAAACAAAACTAGAAATCATCCTTCAAGAAATTCTCAAGGAAAACTGCCCTGATATTCTAGAACTAGAGGGCAAAATAGAAATGGAAAGAATTCACTGGCCACCTCTTGAAAAAGATCCCCCAAAGAAAACTCCTAGGAATATTATAGCCAAATTCCAGAGTTCCCAGGTCAAGGAGAAAATATTACAAGCAGTCAGGAAGAAACAATTTGAGTATTGTGGAAACACAATCAGGATAACACAAGATATAGCAGCTTCTACATTAAGGGATCAAAGGGCTTGGAATATGATATTCCAAAGAGGTCAAAGGAGCTAGGATAAAAACCAAGAATCACCTATCCAGTCAAACTGAGTATGATGCTTCAGGGGAAAATATGGTCATTCAATGAAATAGAGGACTTTCAAGCATTCTTGATGAAAATATCAGAGCTGAAGAGAATACTTGACTTTCAAATATAAGAAGCAAGAGAAGCATGAGAAGTTAAACAGGAAAAAAGAAATAATAAGTAACTTATTTAAGTTGAACTATTTAAATTCCTACGTGGAAAAATGATAATTGTAACTCATGAGACTTTTCTCAGTATGAGGATAGTTGAAGGGAATATATATGTATATATGTATACTTACACATATATGTATAAGAGGGTGTAAATATGTGTATATTTATATGTGTGTACATATATACATACATATAAATATACATAAAACATATATATATATATATATATATAGAGAGAGAGAGAGAGAGAGAGAGAGAGAGAGAGAGACAGAGAGAGAGAGAGACAGAGAGAGACACAGAGAGAGAGAGACACAGAGAGAGAGAGAGAGAGACACAGAGAGAGAGAGAGAGAGACAGAGGTTACAGGATGTAGTGAATATGATGGGATGATATCCAAAAAAAAAAATAAATTGAAGAGGCAAGAGAGGAAAATATTGGGAGAAGGAGAAAGGGAGAGGTAGAATAAGGTAAATTTTCTCATATAAAAGAGGCAAAAGAAAACTGTTACAATGGAGGGGAAGAGCAGGAAGGTGAAAGGGAATGGGTCAACCTTACTCTCATTGAATTTTGCTTAAGGAGGCAATAATATACACACTCAATTGGGCATACAGGAAAGTAGGGGGGAAAGGGATAAGAGGGTGGGTGATAGAAGGGAGGGCAGAGACAAGTTTAGAAGCAAACACTTTAGAAAAAGGAAAAGGTCAAAGTAGAAAATAGAATAAGTGGGGGGCAGAAGAGGATGGAGAGAAATATAGCTTAGTCTTTCACAATATAACTACTATGGAAACATTTTGTGTAATGTACAGCTTATATTGAATTGCTTTTCTTTCCAGTGGGGGTAGGTAAGGAGGGAAGAAGGGAAAGAATCTGGAAATTGAAGTATTAAAAACAAATATTAATTAAAAATTGTTTTGTTTACATGCAACTGGGAAATAAGATATATAGGCACTAGGGTATAGAAATCTATCTTGCCCTACTAGAAAGTTAAGGGAGAAATGGGGGAGAATATAAGAGAGAACAGATTCGGGGAAGTGGTATTCAGTATGCTTGCTATCTTGGGGTGGGGGTAGGGGAAAGATGGGGAGAAAATTTGTAACTTAAAATCTTGTGGAAATGAATGTTGAAAAATAAAAATAAAAAAATAAGTTGGAAAAATAGGATTAAAAAGCAGCAATAAAGGATCATGTGAAATGTATCTTCATCCTTTGAGGAGTGCTTAATTTTGTGACTTTCTTCAGGCATGCTCAGTAGCCCAAAAGTTGTTTTTCAGTTGTGATCCCATTTAGGGTTTTCTTTGTAAGGACAGTGTAATGATTTGCTGTTTCCTTCTTCATCTCATTGTATAGATGAGGAACTGAGGCAAACAAAGTCCAGTGATTTGCCTAGGGTCACACAGCCAATAAGTGTCTGAGAACAGATTTGAACTCATGAAAATGAGGCTTCCTGATTCTAGACCCAGCACTCTCTCCACTGTGCCATGTACCTGTCTTAGCCCAAAAGTAAAAGCAGTCAAATCAACAAAGGATAAATTAATTTGGGAATAGTGGGAGGTCAGAGCAAGCAGGGATTCTAGGGTGGGGGATAACATTTTAAGGGAGAGTGAATGGTGTAAAATCTGGATCTTGTAGTCATGGAATAGATATTACCATTTGATGAGATTGGAGATGTGGCAATTTAGTGAACTATGTCTAGAAATGTGTGACTGAGGTGTGATATGTTGAGAAGAGAACTGGATTTGGAGTCATAAGACACAGCATTGAATTCCAGTTCTTCTACTTAGTGTCTGAGTAACTTGGGTTAACTTCTCCAGGTCTCACTTTCTTTATTGGTAAAATGGAGAGATTGGATTAGGGTCATTCCTAAATTCTTCTCTTTCTTAATAGGATCTGTGAAATGTATAGCTAGCATTTGGGCAAGCCTATGGTGAGGAATAGGGAGAACAAAAGGGGGGAGAAAGTGACAAGCTAGAGCTGATAATGGGGTATTATTTGGATTCCTTATCTTTTATACCTCAATTCCTGGAGGGACAACATCTTAGAGAAGTTCTTTAAATCATTTGGCTGAATGCTGCCTGCCTTCGCTATTCTCTCCTACTCTGCAGTTTTCTCTCTTTCTGTCACCTGTCAGCTCTCTGCAATATCAAATGGAAGAGAAACTAAAAATGAGCACCTTCTCATTACATTAAAGACAGTTGGAGGACAGAATAACCACATAAAAGAAATCAAGAATTTTTAAAGTATTGAAGTATGTTAGAGGCCCAATGATGTCAAGCTAAAAGAGAAATGGATTCTTGCCCCCAATACATTTTAACATGGTTCAGTTGCACTCGAGAATATTACAGACTGCTTGTGGACTGCAGGCTCCCAGTCAGCTTCTCTGTAAAACTATTCTCCCATGCGTTTTGCTTTTTTGAGATTGATTGGTCACATTTTTCTCCAGTTTTATTTTATGCTCTTCAAGCCTATTCAAAATGTTTAAAGTTTTCTGGAGAAAAATTTTACCTAGAATTAAAAAAAAGCCTCAAAAAAGTTCAAACTATATCTAGAAGACTACTTTTCATGTAAAATGAGGGCTGAGGACAATAGAAGATAGCTTTCTGCCTGGTTTGGAAATAATCAATATTAGTTCAGGTCTTTGGTTGGTTAATAAGCTTGTACTCTTCTCCTTATTACAAGATATAGTTTTAAGGAGATCCTAGGTGCCCTCTAAGTCCATTTGATGTAGATCTGTGCAGCAGCAAGCACACCAGCACCCCCAGGGTGGCTGCCAACACAGGTTCCCAGATCTGCTATTCTAAAGGAAAGCAACTCAAAATTGGTTAACAATCTTGCTTTAATCAATCAAACATGCCATTTACCTAGTTCAGGGGGAAAAGGTCACCACCCTGAATTTCAGAGTATACAGAGAGAAACATTTCAAGCAGACAGGCCTCCAACTGTCCAACCATTACATCCAAACCAAATCACAGTTACCAGAGAGGGAAGCATCAACATCTGGGTTTTGCAAAGCTTGGGAAGCTCTCAATGGCTGCCCAGAGTCTCATCTGATCAAATCATACAACACTTCTCAAAGTGAGCCCCAAAACAAAGTCTCACATCAGGGAATATATAGCCTTCTCCTGGGTCAGAGAATGTAACAACCTTCTTTACCCACTGCCCAATCACAAAGTATCAAGGTGTGGGCTTTCCTGAAAAACAAGCCTCCCACCACAGGCTCCAGGTGCACTTAACTTAGGGGCAGGGAAGATCTTAAAAATTTACATTCCTATAAAAACTTCATAGATATCTACTTATTTCTTTTACATATAGAAACCATTATTGCATAAATTGATTACTGGTTCTAGGTACATATGTTTGGATGCTTAAGTATTCAGATAGTTAAAAGATGATTTCCACTGTATTGAATTTTAGCTGAGTAAAAGCAGATGCTCATCTGAATTGCAGATGCTATCATTAACAAAAAATATTGCTTGTGAGTGTGTGTGTATAAATGTGTAAACATCTTTTCAGAAACAAAGGCAACTCTTGAGATGGAAATTATCAACCACTACTAACTCATCTGCAACCTCTAATCTTACATAATTGTCTGAGAGACTGAGGAATTTTGCCCTATTCAAGGTCACATAGCTACTATGTGTTACAAGTAGTCCTTGAATCCAGCTTTTCCTAACTAAAGGGTTGACCTTGTATATACTGTTCCATGCTTTCTCTATAATTGAAATTGCACTGTAATTACTATTTCATTAATTTTCCTTTTCTCCTTCCCTTAAGTCATTGAGGTTCTGCACAGATCTTTCAATGTCCTCCAAATACTGATAAATGGATAGATAAATAAATGGATATATAAATAAATAATAGACAGGTAGACGGAAAAATTAAGAAAGGAACACATGAATTAATAATGTTTATCTTGCAAACTACAAATTTTTCATGAGACACAAATGCTGTACATTCACTGGTCCTTGAGAGAGAAGCTTTTGGGATAATAAGCTCATTTGCTTTGTGTCTAAAATCATATTTCAGATTGGCTTGTCTGATTTTTGTAACCCAGGTTTAAGACAGATTCTCTGAGGTAGCACAAATGTTCCTACTTATGTATTACATTATATTAATTACATAAAATCCTAGGCTACTAGAATGTATCCTCAGAATGAATTTTATTATCTTTTGAGAACCTTAGTTTTCTCACTTGTAAAATAATGGCATTGACATAGATCGTCTCTAAAATACTTTAATTCTGAATGATTGTATAACCAGAAATAAATGTTAATACTTCCCACTCATAAAAAGTCAGGTATGCTTTTGCATCCTTATATGAATATAAAGGGAACTCTTCATATTATAGAATAGGAAGAGAAATGTTGGGATTTTTCAGTTTGGACCATTTTTATTTTCATGTAATAGAAAACCTTGCCTAATATTTTACCGAAAAAATTTTAGTTCATTCACCATAAATTTTCTCTTCTCCCCTCTTCTTCATCTCCTATAACTCACAGTCTTCTGACATTTTCTCCTGCCTTACATCTGTTTCACATGAAGAAGTGGTCTACTCCTTACCAAGACTAACCCCACTACTTGTTGAAGTGAACCCATTTCATCCTGTCTGCTCTAACAGACTTCTCCTCTCTGTCATCCCCATTCTTTGACTTATTTTCAGTCTTTCTGTCTTTACTGGTTCATTTCCTTCTGCCTACAAACATAGTTAAGTCTTCCCTATCCTGAAAAAAAAAACAACAACCTTACTTCATGCATCCATATCAGTTAACTATTATTCAATTTTTCTGCCCTTTGTAGCTAAACTTGTCAGAAAGGCTTTCTACAATGAGAATTCCTACTTTCTTTTCACTAACTTCCTAATCCTTTATAATCTGGTTTCCAATCTTATTCCACTGAAACTACTCTCTCTAAAGCTACTGATGATCTCTTAGTTTCCAAATCCATTGACTTCTCAATCTTCATTCCTCTTTATGTCTCTAGAGCCTTTGACACTATTGATCCCTCTCTCCTCCTTGATACACTTTATTTTCTAGGTTTTTGGGACACCATCCTCTCCTACTTTCCCTTCTACCTAATTGCTCCTTCTCTGTCATCTTTGTCTGATCCTCTTTCAGATTATACCCTCAAGCTGTATGTAACTGTCAAAATTCTGTCCTGAGCCCTCTGCTCTTCTATCTATATACTGCTTTCCTTGGTGATCTCATTAACTCTTATGGATTTAATTATCATCTCTAAGCTAATCACTCTCAAATTTTCCTTTTTTGCCTCAGTCTCTCTGCTGACCTCCTATCTTGCATCTCCAACTACCTTTCAGACATTTCAAACTGGATGTCCAAAATAGAACTCGTTATCTTTCCCCATGGACCTTTCCCTGTCTCCTACCTTCTCTATTATTGGAGAGGGCAATACCATCTTCCCAATCCCTCAGGGTCACAGTCTAGGAGTTATCCTGGATTCTTCACTATCTCCCACCTCCACCCCTCATATCCAAGTTGTTACCTAGGCCTGTTGATTTTGCTTCAGTAATATCACTAGAATATGCCTCCTTTTTTCCTTTGACAATGCAACACTCTAATTCAGGCCCTTATCCCTTTATGTTTCTTTATTTTAATAGCCCATTAGTGGGTCTGTCTGCGTCAATCCCCACTCCATTCCATTCTCCATTCAGCCAACAAAGTGATTTTCTTTAAATGCAAGTCTGATCATGTCACCCCTCTTATTAAATAAACTCCAATGTCTCCCCATTGCTTCCAGGAGCAAATACAATATCCTGGCATTCAAAGCCCTTCATAACCTAAAGCCCTTCTAACTTTCCAGTCTTCTTACACCTTGCTCCATAACATGTAATTTTCAATCCAGTGACACTAGTCTGGCTATTCCATGAACAATATACTTCATCTCTTGGCTCTGGATATTTTCTCTGACTGTTCCCCATACCTGGAAAGCTCTCACCCTCTGCTCTGACTTCTGAATTCCCTGATTTCCTTTAAGTCCCAACTAAAATTAAACTTTCTATAGGAAGCCATCCTCAGTCCATCTTAATTTATCCAATTCTTTCCCTCTTTTAATTATTTCCTATTTATCCTGCATTTAGCTTTCTTTGTATATATTTGTATATTGTCTCATCTATTAGAATTACTTTGAGGAAAAGAACTATCTTATTTTTTTTTGCTTTTTGGAGGGGGGAAGTCAGGGCAATTAGGGTTAAATGACTTGCCCAAGGTCGCACAGCTAGGAAGTGTTTAGTGTCTGAGACCAGATTTGACCTTAGGTCCTCCTGACTTTGGGGTATGTCCTCTGTTCACTGCATCACCTAGCTGCCCCTAGGGATTATCTTTTATCTCTTTTTGTATCCCCAATGATTAGCACAATTCCTTCACATAAGAGTTGCTTAATTAATATTTATTAAATGTATGAATGAACAAATATTAACCTAAGTCTTCAAAGCTTAGGAGTAACTATCAGCAGAATAAAAAAGACAGGAAGCTTAAACAAATAAATATTGAAACAGAAATTTTATAACACATAAATCTCTAGTAATTGATGCCTGACTTTTTTGATAAACTATTATTGGCTGAACTGTCATTCTAAGTAGAAATAGCAGTGTGATATAGAGATGATTATTTGCATTTCCTACCAGATTGTAAGTTGTTCCTAAAATTTCTTCTTAAACTTTATCCAGTAAAATTAAGATTATAAAAGAGAACAAATTTTGAATAAAATTCAAAAAAGGTTTAAAATGTTTGAAAAGTAAGGGAAAACATCACTTCTCAAATCAGATTTCCAATGGGGAATGTTCACAAAATAACTAAGAAGAATTGTAAGGAAGATCTCACCTTATTGATAAGATATTTAAATTGCAAAATTAAATACAGGAAGTACTCTATCAAATTATTTTTATTAGAAAAATATGATTTTATATGCAAACCATGTAGCAAAAGAACAGAGTAGAATAATGAACCAATCCCCTAATAAATAAAGTAGAAATTCAAAATAAAATTCTAGTAAAAAGATTATAGAACTATATCTCAAAATTATTCACTGTGTACAAGTTATTTCCATACCAGGAATTAAACAGTATTAGCTATTAAGAAAATTACTAGTAGAATCAGTCAAAAATTCACCAAGAATCATAGGATTATTTCAATAGATATAGAGAAATCATCCCTTAACAACATAAAACACTAATTTATATTAAAAAGTCTCACATTATGCAGGGATTTTAGGAATCTTATTCAATGTGATCAAAATCATGTGTCTAAAATGAAGCATTAGCATTGTTTGAAATGGAGAACCCATAGATTGTGGGGAGATTTCAATGTGTTAGGAACTAGAGGAGTTCAGATCCCAATATAAACACCAAAGTTAAACTCTAAAAATGCAAGATATTTTTAAAACAAAGCAATAAAATGAAAATCAACTATAAATTTCTCCATACAGCTAAGGACTGTACAATAAAACATTGTTATTATTTAAAAGCCATGAACATGCTAATGTAGAATATTTAATTTATATGGCATAGTGTGAAGCAGCCTAGCTGCATAGGAAAGGAAACCCTAAAACCTCTTAGCAAGAAAAGAAAGGTCTAGAAAGAAACAAGCCCAGTGGGGTGGCTTCCTCAAAATCCACTCCCACTCTCAGCAATAAGAGAAGGTGACCAAGCAGAGCCTGTCATAGCCCCCAGAGAAAAAGGCTCCAGAGGCAGGAAAGCATTGAATCCCCAGAAGCTGCAAAAAAAAAAAAGGGGGGGGGAGGTGGAGCCAAGATAGCGGAGTAGAAACAGCACTTCCAAGGTGCTCTCCCCCCAGACCACTTCCAAACCATGTAGAAAGGGACTCTGAGCAACTTCTGGAGCCCCAGCACCCACAGAACGACACAGAGAAGCTAACCTCCTGCTGAGGACAGCCCAGCAGCCCTGCAGGGTGCGACCAGCACAGCGCTCTGGGAGCCAACAGCACAGCATCCAGGGAGCCAAGCCCAGGTCCGCTTGAGCCTCAGGTTTAGCCCCAGGGCAGCCAGGCCAGCAGCCGGCTGGAGAGACCCCAGAACACCAACAGCTGTGGCGATTCCAGAATTGTCAACAGAGACATGCCTAGGACAAAGTGAGAGGTTAGTGCCCTATGGACTTTGGGACCAGTATTTGGGGAACTCGTCGGCTTCCTCCCCTGGGACCTAGAAGCCCCTGAGGAGACTCAGCACACTTGCCATTTTGCAGCTTCAGTGGCAGCTTCAGCTCCTGGCCTGTGGACTGTAGGGAGATCCAGCAATTAGTCTGGGGGGATTAATCACTCTTGCTTTAACCTGCTTGGATCTGGATTGTGATCTGGGGGGGGGAGTCAGGGGTGGGTATCCAACTTGCCAGAGTGTATGGGGGCTTTACAAAGGCCACCCAACTCCGGAAGTTGTGAATACCCCAACTTTGGGACAGAAGCTCCCCTGTCTGGTGGCAGAGTCCTACTGTGGCAACAAGCCGAAAAGTCAAGTAATTAAGTGGCAACATGCCTAGACAACAGAAACAAAATAAACAGAAAAATATAACATTAGACTCCTATTTCAGGGGCAAAGATGATTGAAGCATGGAACAGGAGGAGGACAGTGAGGTCATAAATCCTGCTCCAAAAGCCCCGGATGAAAATATGAGCGGGTTATAGGCCATAGAGGACCTTAAGAAGGAATTTAAAAATCAAATAAGAGAAGTGGAGGAAAAATTGGGAAGAGAAATGAGAAGGATGCAGGAAAAAGTATGAAATGAGGGTCAACAGCCTGACTGAGAAAAATAAAACCTTAAAAAATAGACTAACTCAAATGGCAAAGGAAGCCCAAAAGGGTGATGAGGAGAAGAATGCCTTAAAAAGCCGATTTTGCCAGATGGAAAACGAATCTCAAAAGCTCACTGAGGAGATTCATTCCTTCAGAGTTAGATTGGAGCAAATGGAAGCTAGTGACTTTATGAGAAATCAAGATGCTGTTAAACAAATCCAAACAAATGAAAGAATAGAAGGCAATGTGAAATATCTCATGGGAAAAACACTGACCTGGAAAATAGATCCAGGAGAGATAATTTAAAAATTATTGGACTACCTGAAAGCCATGATCAAAGAAAGAACCTAGAAATCACCCTTTGAGAATTTCTCAAGGAAAATTGTCCTGATGTTTTAGACCCAGAGGGCAAAATAGAGGCTGAAAGAATCCACAGATCACCTCCTGAAAAAAGATCCCAAAAAGAAAACTCCCAGGAATATTATAGGCAGGTTCCAGAATCCCCAGATCAAGGAGAAAATACTACAAGCAGCCAGGAAGAAACAATTTCAATATTGTGGAAACACAATCAGAATAGCCCAGGACCTGGCAGCTTCTACACTGAGGGATCAAAGGGCATGGAATATGATATTCCAGAGGGCAAAAGAACTGGGACTGAACCCAAGGGTCACCTACCCAGCAAAACTAAGTATTTTGTTTCAGGGGAAAATATTGTCATTCAGTGGAATAGAGGACTTTCAAGCATTCTTGAGGAAAAAACCAGAGTTGAATAGAAAATTTGACATCCAGACACAAGAAACAAGAGATGCCTGAGAAGGTAATCAGGGAAAAGAAATCAAAAGGACCTTATCAAAGTTGATCTATTTACATTCCTACATGGAAAAACAATAACTGTGACTGATGAAACCTTTGTCAGTATGAAAATAAGGGAAGAAGGGTTATATGGGCATATAAATACATCTGCGAATGTGTGTATATATGTTTACAGGTATACATGGATAGAGGGTACAGGTTCAATTTGGTGTGAAGGGATGATACTTAAGGGGTGAACTTATGAGGTGAGAGAGGAAAGTGGCAAGAGGAGATGGGGAGAGACAGGGTAGGGTAAACTATCTCATGTAGAAGAAGCAAGGGGAAGTGGTTGCAGGGGAGGGGAAGAACAGGAAGGCAAAAAGGCAAAACCATATTCTCATTGAATTTGTCTCAGGGAGAGAATGACATACATATTAAATGGGATATCTCACCCTTCTGGAGAGTAGGGGGAAGGGGGATGAGAGGGGGGATGATGGGGGGGCATTCTGGGGGGAGGGGAGCTAGGAAGTATCCACTTTGAAAGAGGGACAGGATCAAAGTAGGGAATGGATCAGCTGGGGGCTGGGATGGGTGGGAGGGAAATATAAGCAGCTTTTTACACTATATCTTCTATGGTAATGTTTTGCAAAGCTATACTTGTACAACACATACTGAATTGCTTATCTTCCCAGAGGGAATGAGTGACAAGGGAGGAAGGGAATGGATCTGAAATTCGAGGTTTCAAAATTAAATGTTTCAAATATATATAAATACTATTATTAATGCTATTTTGCATGTAATTGGGAGATATGATGTTCAGGCATTGAGGCACAGAGATTCACCTTGCTCTAATGGAAAAGTCAAAGGCGGTATGGGAGAAGATATGGGAGAGAGCAGATTAATTGAGGGGATATCTTGTGGGACTGCTATTCTGGGGTGGTGGGTAGGGGAAAAGGGGGGGAAAATTGTAACTCAAAATCTGGCAGAAATGAAAGATATAAACCAGAAGTTAATAAAGCATTTGTTAAAAAAATCCTTAACTAGCATCCATAAATTCCTGAGAGAATCTAGCATACTAGTGTCCTGCAACTGAACCTCACAAGGAGATAGTCCAACAATTTCTGCAGAAAGAGAAACCCGATATTATCTATGACCCTGAGGACTGAATAGAGCCTTCCCACAACAGTCACATGGAGGAAGTTTTTGGGAAGTATAGTTTGTTTCAAGAACAAGTCCCTATCCCTTACACAGGGACTAGGTATATGAACAAACCAAAGAAAATACCAAATAGTATAAAGAAATAATTTGGACTCAGAGATGCCTAATGTAACAACTTCCCAAAAGAAAATAATGCTACCATAAGCCAAAGGAGAACATCAGAGAAGAAGAATGTCCTGACCACAAGGACTAAATGAGTATCTGGAAAATAATGAAAGAAAATATTTTTTTGTAAAGTGGAATATGGAGGGAGGAAAGAATACAAGGATGATGGATACATGGTGGGAAACTGCCAAAGAACTGAGTGTCCTGAAAGTTAAAATGTGCCAAATAGAAAACAATGAATCAATGAGATAATAAGAAATATTAAAATAAAATTAAATGATTTTAATATACATATATGTATACCCACATATGTGTATGTAATAAATCAAGAACAGCTAATTTTAGATTAAAAAACTACCAGAAAGTCATTATTAGAAAATAATTCGAGGGGCAGCTATGTGGGGTGCAGTGAATAGAGCACCAGTCCTAGAGTCAGGAGGACCTTCAGTAAAATCCAACCTGGGACACTTAACACTTAACTAGCCATGTGAACTTGGGCAAATTTTTTAACTCCAATTGCCCTCCAAAAAGCAAAAAAAAAAAAAAAAAAGAAATAATGCATATGGTATTTTAATCATAAATGGAAATTGACCAGATCTCTTAAAACCAAGAGAATCACTTATTGAAAACAACTGCAACAACAACAAAACAAATAAAGATTGCCAGGAAAATCAGAAAAAAATCCATAATATTCACCTCAAAGATAAAAAGACTTCAATAAGCCACTCCCCCTCCTCCCACAAAATTAAAAAAAAAAGAGTTCAAGTAATAAGGGATCACCGAAATTAGTTTCACACAAGTCTTGACTGCTGCCACCTTAAAAAAGAAAAGACCTTTAAATGCTATGATCCAAAAAGCAAACTATAAAGGTTTATCATCAAGGATAACATATATTACAAATTGATTATTACCCCATAGGGATAAAATGGCATTTTAAAGAAAAATAGAATTTCCAAAGCATTCTTGATGGAAAAAATGAAAATAGAAATGATTAGATATTTTTAAGTGCATAAAAGTTTCAAGAGAAACAGTTAAAAATAGACACATTTGATTAATCAGAATGGACTACATGGGGATGAATTATTTAATTGCTAATAATGTGACAAAAACAAATGCATTTTCAGAAACATAATGTTTTCAAAAGTAATACAGAAATGTAAATTAAGAGAGAATATGGTGGGAAAGGGTAAATTAGGTGACCTGGGGTGTTTTCGCTCTGTTTTCATGGGCTTATGGGAAGCCAGAAGACAGAAATGAGCACTATACTGGGGAATAAAGGAAGAGAAAGAAGAGGGAAATAGCTACTTCATATAATAGAAATATATAAAATGAAGAGTATTCAGTTAGGCAGGAGCAGATATGGGGGCACAAACCTTTCATGTCTCTCCTTCTAAACTAGAAAAAAATGTACATAATAATTTTAAAACTGAAAAAAAAAAACTAAATAACTTGAGACTGAATAACTTAATTCTAAAGAACTAGTGAGGCAAGAAGGAATTATAAAAGCCATAGAAAATGTAATCAAAGCAAATGGCAATAATGAGACAGCAAAAAAATACACAAGATACGGCTAACACAATTCTTTCAGAGAAACTATATATCTCTAAACATTTTAATCTACAAAAGTGAGAAAGAAAAAAAATCAATATATCGGGCACACAAGTTAAAAATAAAATATATGACAACAAATTAATCTTTCCAACTGAAAAATTTAGTAGAAATTCTAAAAATGAAAAAAGAGGTAAAATTGAAGCAAAAAGAACCTTGAATTAATAATAACTAGGGATTCTTTTAATAAATCAATAACATAAAAATGTTAGATAATCTGATCTTTAAAATCATGATGAAAACCAAATTGTTTATTTCAATATAAGAATTCACAACAATGACGTAGAAATAAAGGACATGGTCAGATATTTCACTGAATTATACTAATAGAAAACTCTTGATGAGTAAGAAGAAATACATGAATACTTATAATTGTATAAAATATTTACATTAAAAAGAGGAAATATATAATTAATATAACTCAATATCAAGAAAAGAAATTGAATTATCCATCAGTAAACTCCCAGATGTGGATGTGTAGGTATAAGGGTTGACAAAAGATGGATTTAGAAGTGAATTCTATTAAACATTTAGAGAATAATTAAATCCCCGGTTACACAAACTGGTTGTAAAAATAGGAAAATAAATATTCTTTTAATCACTTTCTATGACAGATATATGAATGGTCTTGACACCAAAAGCAGGGGGAAAGAAAGTAAATAGAAAAAGAAAACATAAACTTTACTGCTAATATATTTTGAGGCAAAACAAACAAAAATGAATGAATGAATGAATGAAAACAAAAAATCTATAATATATTGATTGTGAACTATGAACAGGTTGCATTTATACCTTTATTTCATTTCGTAACAGAGATAATAGAGAATAGTAGGACAGAACAATGCATTCATTTAAACATGTGGTTACCGTATATTTTTGCTTATTTTTCCTCATTATTATCTAGCAGGGGGGTTATAATCCTATTACTGATATAAGTAACATGTCAAAAAGTATAGGCCGCACCTATACTATCATTTACTGCGAATGCTGAGTAAACTCTATGGGCATTTGACATGTTCATTACTGCATTCATTACTTGCAAGATTTGATTGGAAAAAGCAAGGTTCTTTTAAAGAAAGTTACTCTATTGCACAGATATTTTAATAGAAGGTCTTCAAAGATAACTTAGTGAATAGAATAGCTTGCAGATATATGAATATTTGAAATGAGGAAGGGAATAAAAAGTCAGAAAACTAGAAGGAAAAAGGGGAGGAAAAAATTCCTGAAAAGTAACACTTTCACACAAGAATGGTAGCTATAGGATGAAGACAGGAATCAAATAGTATTGCAATGTGGGAGAGGGTGCCCCACTAAGTACTCTCATGTCCAGAGACAGAGTAATATCTTGGACATGTAACAAGCTTCACCTTCTGATCTCAGGACTCTGACTTTCCAAGGCTTAAGTATTTTACAAAGTTTTAGACAAAGAGCTGCCAGTACACTAAAAGAATACTGCCTTGTTATCAATTATGGAGTGATCTAAGCAATTTAACTTTTTTTGACACAGAAACAAGTAGGTGATGAGGGTACCGATGCCTGGTTTCTGAGTCAGCCGAAATTTAGGATACATACATCCTGTGATTTGTGGCTGTACCAGGCAAACTGTTTTTCATCATTTCACAGAATCCCATTGTTAAAGTCTTTTGAAATAATAATTATATCATCCAATGCATGAAACATCTTTTTCTAATTTTATGTTATCATCACAATTGATAAACATACCATCCATGTCTTCATCCAAGACATGAGGCAGAGCTAGTATCATTCTACTTACTATCATCCAGGTTAACATTGATATATTCATTAACATTTTGGAATATCTTTTAGTAATCTAATTCCAAATTTATCAGACCCAGGTCTCCTGACTATAGAATTAGAAGTTAATGAATATTTATTAAGTACCTACTATGTTCCATTCTCTTTTTAACGTATAACTGAAAATTGTTAAAAAGTCTTAAAAAATTCCTTCAAAAGATTATTAAATTTCTTCATAGGAAAGATAGCTTTCACATACTGAACCCTTAACTAAATCTAGAAATGGTCCTGGTCAGAGGCAGTGATAAGAATTAAATCAAATTTAAGTAAGATACCTTGAACCCCAAAAGTTACGGAGATCAGGAAGCCTGTGATCCTTTAGGTAAGCAGGGGAACCAACTACTTGTCTGTGATTGGTAGGCATACCTTTACTAAAAATAGATAAAATCATCAGAAGGAAATTGATGCATTGATAACAAACCAGAGTTCTTTTGAAAAGTAAAGACGATGAATCCTGTGCTTGGTTACTAGGCAATTCCCCATACAAGAAGGCTTGTAACATTTTTGAAATAGTAGGACTTGCTTTTGTCAAATAGCACATCTCACCATCTATTTAGCTTTTATCCAGAAATGAAAATTGCTATATTGCTAATGCATGTTTAGCTCATGGAGTTGATGACAAAATCTAGTTTCTTATGGATTAAAAAAATGATCCTATGAATATGGCATGTTCATTGCTTTGGATACTCTAATGCTAACAAGAAAAAAATAACATAAAACGTTTCCCTATTATACAAACACTGGGAAGATTCAAGGAAGATTCTGTCCCTCACAGTTAAGAATGTCTGCTCTGCTGGCCTTACTGACTTAAGGGAATTTTCTTCGGAAATGAAAACTCAGGGAGTACTATTACCACATGGTAGTACTAACAGCCAAATAAATCAGTTTTCTGACGCAGCTTTTAATTAAGGCTTTATGCAGTTCTCTTCATTTTTCTCCTGGCATCTCACATTCAGGATTTATTAACCATCCAGGTATAGACTTGTTTCCTGGCATCTTTTTTTACATGTCTTTTAGGCATCTATTCATTATTAAGTTAATGAATAGGAAGGGAGAAAACATGGTCCATCAGGGAGCTCACTGAATTAGATACCAAGGACCAAGTGTTTGTTAAAATATTGCTTCTTTCTACTTGAAAGCACACAGACATATTCCTAATATAAATACATGAGAAGGGCACAGGTAAACATAAATTAAGCCCCTCTTCTAAGTCTCCTACTTTCTCAATAGAACCACCATTCTTCCAGTCAATCAGTCTTGAAAATATGGACATTTTTCACTCCTTCATTGTCATTCTCTTGATTCAATTAAATCCTTTTCTAGGTTCAGTGACTAAGAAATACTTCCCTGTTTTCCATAGTACAACTCTAAGCTAGAATTTCATCATCAAACTTCTCTACTAAAGTAGAAGATTCCTAACTTATTTCCAGTGCCGCAACTGTTTCTCTTTTCCTCCACTGAAATCTTCATCTCCATTAAGGTGTAAATTGTTTAAAGCAAATTTCTCTTTTATCTGATGATCTCTGGTCCTTTGATTCTACCCTTTCTTACCACATAATATCATGACTTTGCTCTTAAATGATATTGTTTTACTGTAGCTATTTTTATAGGCCATATATCTTACTAAATTGCCTGTTAATTTACAACTTTGTATCCCAGGTGCTTAGCACATTGATTGTACATAATAAGGATTTACAAAATGTTTTTTGTTGTTGTTGGTGGTGCTGTTGGTGTTCTTCATTCAGCTAACCAGTCCATCTGTAAGTGTACCAATTTTTGCCTGGTTCTGTCCACATTACACAATGTTAACTCTTCCTATTATCTCTCATTATATAATTTCTTTTCTCAAAACCACTTAGTTGCTCTCACAGCTTACATTTAGCTTAATTCTTAACACTACCTCAATACAGGGACATTTCCAGGTTTATTGAAGTGTTCAGTATGTGAAAGTTGTCTGCTTCATGAAGAAATTTAACAACATTTTGATCAGGATACTACAAATATTCTTCAGCATGCAAGGTTCTTCACAATTTATACCTATCTCTCTTCTCCAACTTTGCATTCATAGTCTTAACAGTGAATAAATATACCTTTGAAAACAAGAAATGTATTTCTAATATCCCTTTAAAATATCATGGTTCTTTTATGTTTTATCTTGATCAGGTTTCTGTACAAATTCTACAGCATTCATTGAAAGTCTTCCTATGATGTATAACTAGTTGAAACTAGGAGATAATTTGTTATGAAAACCTTTTTAAAACTAAAGGCTTCATAAATTAAAGTTTAAAAATTTTAAACATGAGTATTTAAATCATATTAGTCAGGAATCCCCTGGCTCTTTGTAAGAAGGGATTTGATTATATGTAGGCCAGATTTCATTTACCAAACTATAACTCTTGATTATTGAATAGTACCTACATGGAATTACTAACTTTATGTTAGGGTAACATTTAAAAGTACATGTATACTGTGCCAGTTTACAAATAAAAATAAATTGGTTCATTGCAGATCACTAACAAAAATCACCAGCATTAGTGAATGAAGTTTCTTTAATGGTAGGGATTTGAGGCACTGTGGAAAGAAGATGAGGGACATAAAGATAAAGAACAGAAAAACCTTCCACTGAATGCATCGGTACAGGTATGTATGGAACTGAGCTATTACACTTTTTCCCACAATCCTCATTCTTTCCTTCTTTCTATCCATGGTAGATTATTATTTTGAGTCTCTTACAAAGACAGAGGGAAAATATACAATAGGGTATCTCCTTATAGCATCTCCTTTCACAACTTGATATTGCAAACAGATACCAAAAGAATAGTTATGTTTACTGCTGAGTTGAAATCTAGTTTCCAGCAGCAATAAAAAGATTGATTTTTAGTGTCTTTATGTTTGCATCTTCCTCCACTCATCCACATATATGTGCTCTGACAACTCACTGCAACTAGTGGACTAAAGAATTAATGTGAATGGAGCAAATGCAGCCACACATGGCAAGGAGAGAAATCAATGACTATTTTCTTTCCCTTCTGAGTTGGTCTCACTTGCCTTCTTCACACCATTTGGTATACTGCCTGCAGAAATACTCTATTGAAAGTTTCAGTCACAAACACCAGTCTTAAATCAGTTCTGAAATTTATAATTTACTCTAGGTTCCATCTCAGAAGATTCTCCTCTGTAACTCTCTCTTCCTTTTCCTTATGGGAAATTTTGTTTCTATATTCATTTTAGGAATTATTGGTAATATTAAAAATTACTCTAGATTCAAAGACCAGAACACAAATTCAGAATAGAGAAAAGAAACTAAAACATATCATAAACTTAAATACTGGAGCTTAAATACAAAGAAAGGGGGAGAAAGCATGTCATGTGCATAGCAGAACATAAGAGAAGATTCAAAATATGTAAAAATAAATTTTCATTTCAAGAATGCCCATGTGATAAATAATACACTGTGTTGAGAACTGTCCATCTTTGCTTCGTTTTAAGTTTTCTTCTGTTCTCTGCTGTGTACATTTTTACTTTGTTCTTTTCCCCTCTCTGCTCACTCCCCAGAAGGCAACAATTAAGTTTGCATTATGTTTCTCTGTAGCTATAGATACATACATACACATATAGATGTATACTTTCCAAATAAATTCTATTCCTGATCTTTGTTTTTCATATTTGTGCAAATTTCTTGTTTCCTATCCCTCCTGCCTCCTCTACTTTACTTCTACCCACTACCTTGCCTTCCTATTACTTGCCTATCCCCCTCCAAGGGACCCTCCCCTCTCCTCCAACTTGCATGAATCTAAACATGCTTCTATACCCACCTTTTACTTATTGCCTCACCCTCCCCTCTAAAGGTCTCTCCCTTGTCCTCTCCTCTTTACCTGTGGTCCTACCATTTTATTTCTTCTGAATCTAAAACAATTTTATGCTTTTCTAAATATATATGTATTGTTCCTTCTAAAGCCCATTCCTGATAAAAATGTGTGACTAGAACTACCAGCCCTCCTCCCCCATATAATTCCTTTATATTGATTCTACCTCTTGCACCTCATTTGTATGAAATAATTACTCTTTTTAGCTATTCCTAAATGATTTTACTTTGAAAATTCATATCATACTTAGGTTTACCCAAATCTTTCCTATAAGTTACCCAATTGTTAATAATAATCTTAGATATACATTTTGCATTTTACATATATGGAAAGTAAACAGTTTGTCCTTATGAATCCCTTATAATCAGTCTTTGGTATGCACCTTATATTTCTCTTGGTTCTTGCATATCAAATATTCCATTAAGTTATTTTTTTTAACAAAATCTTTAAGTCTGACAGTTGATCGAATGTTCTTTTTTTTCACTCAGGATTATGCTTAACACTGCAGGGTATGATATTTTAGGCCAGACTTCCAATTCTTTTGCTCTTTGATATACAGTTTTATAAGACTTGAGGTCCTTTAATGCCTCTGCTGCTAGGTCTTGTGTGATTCTAATTGTGGCACCATCATATTTAAATTATTTTAATCTTCATGCTTTTAATATTTTATCTTTGAGCTGGGGGTTTCAAAATTTGATTATGATGTTCCTATGAGTATCTCATATTATCTCCTTTAAGTGGTAATCAATGGATTATTTTTTCTATTTCTACTTCCCTCCCTTGTTCTAATGCTTCAGGACAATTTTCTTTAACTAGTTTTTGTATTATTGTATCAATATTCTTTTTTTTGATACTAGCTTTTAGTTAGTTGGATTATTTTTATGTTTTCTCTTCTTGATCTATTCTCCAAATCTGTTGTTTTTCTGATAAGATATTTCATTGTTCTTCAACTTTTTCATTATTCATATTTTGCTTAGTTATTTCTTGATCTCTTATAATTTCACTGGCTCCACCTTGCTCAATTCTAATTTTCAAGGTGTCATTTTCTTCCTTAACATTCTGGATGTCGTTTTCTAATTGGTCAGCTTTCATAATCTTGTTTTTTCTTGGATTCTTCTTCTCTCTCCTTCTTCTTTCTTCTTTTTCTCATTTTCCTCTGCCTGCTTCTTCTTTCTTTTTATTTTTCTCCTCCTCTTCCTTCTCCTCCTCCTCCTCCTTCTTCTTCTCCTTCTTCTTCTCCTTCTTCTCCTTCTTCTTCTTCTTCTTCTTCTTCTTCTTCTTCTTCTTCTTCTTCTTCTTCTTCTTCTTCTCCACTGCCTCCTCCTCCTCCTCCTTCTTTTTCTTCATTTTAGTTTTTACTTCATCTCTGACATTTGATTTTTTAAGTCTTTTAAAGATCTTCTATGAATTCTTTTTGAGTAGGTAACCACTTGACATTACTCTTTGGGGGTTTCTTTACTTCAATATCCTCCTCTGAAGATGAACCCCAGTCTTCTCTATTCCCATAATAGCTTTCTATGGTATTCTTTCTCCTTTGCCTGTGCATTTTTGTGGTAACAGCTTAATTTTTCTAATCACCTCCAGCGCTGGGATATGGGAGATGGTGGCTCTTGTCCTAGATCTTCAGTTATCCCCTCTAACCTGGAAACAAAGCTGAACCTCCAACTCCCTGTAAATGCCCACAGCCAGGGACTTTCTGCCCCATTGCTTCTGTACTCAGGGGTCTTGTGCTAGTTCATTCTCATCCCTGCTGCTCTTTGTAGCACAGCTGCATCTGGCTTTTCTAGTCAGCATAGGTTATCTTGATCTTCTGGGACAAAAATGCCCAATTCCCCTCACTATATAGTGGGTAAAAGTTCCTGTGGTTGTGACTGCAGCAACCTCTCAATCCAACTCACCCTAGGGCTTGCTTCTTGTTGTTAAAGAGGACCTAGCCTGGAGACGTTTACTCTTCACAGGGACCAAACCTCATCCCAGGATTTTTCTTCTGATCTTCTCAAATTGTTCTAGGAAGATCCCTGTTGTGACCCGATTCTTATTTATTTTTACCCACACTTTGTTTGCCCAAAGGTGCTATTTTTTTAAAGCAATTTGGATTAAGTAACTTGCTCAAGGTTACATGGCTAGTCATTATTTATGTGTGGGTGCTCATTTTCTGAGGCCGGATTTGATCTTGGGTCATCCCAACTCCGAGGCCGGTGCTCTTACTCACTGAGCCACCTAGACGCCCCTTTAGGGTAATTGGGGTTAAGTAACTTGCCCAAGGTTACACGGCTAGGTTTTTGTTTGTGTGGATTAAGTATCTGAGGCCGGCTCCGAACTCAGGTCCTTCTGACTCCAGGGCCGGCGCTCTATTCACTGCACCACCTAGCCGCCCCTAAAGGTGCTATTTTATCTCTTTTGTGGTGGAAAATCTTGAGAGCTTGGAATAATCCTCTGATATTTTTGATAATGAGAAACATGTAAGAAATCCCAATTTTTTAAAAATCTAGGACATTAATGTAAATTGTATATAGCACTTTGAACAAATCATATGTTTATTGTGAATAAACATATACCATTGTGCTAAGTACAGGCAATTTAAAAACAAAAAAAAAATGAAATAGCCTCAGGCTAATTTGACCCCAGAAGGCTGTTCAAGTTTTCCTGGTGGGATAAGACATGTTCAGAAATAAATAATGTGCAAAAATAATTTAGGTGGGAGGGAACACTCAATCTGGAGTGACTTCTACAACTTTTCTAGATTGACAATTAAATCAAACCCTGGCAGCATCAGTGATTATAAGACAATTTGACATAGGAACCCTGGGCAACTGAAGCCATGTTTGCCTGACTTTGACATACCATGATCTACTGTCAGAGTCTTGATTTGTTCCTAACTTCTAACTGATGTAGCATCGCTTTAGTTCTAAATATCTGCTTGCATTCCCAGAAGGTTGGATTTTTCTAAAATTTTATGAATATCAAAAGTGTCTTTGAAATCTATGACTATGGTAAAATCTTGTAATTTTTTTCATTTCTTTATTGAAAAGGATTTTTCTTATTTTCCAAAGTTGAGGCAAACATTTGAAATGTCCTATTAGTTGATGTTTCATTAACTGTAGGAGTCACCTAGCTGAATTCCTTTGGATGTAGTAATTAATTTCCATAAAATATACAATATATTAGTGATATATGTATCATCTCATAGGGTAACCTAGGCAGCACAGTGGATTGGGTGCTGGTCCTGGTGTCAGGAAAAACTTCCTTAGTTCAAATCTAGCCTCAGATACTTACTAGCTTCATGATCATAGGGGAGTCACTTAACACGGTTTGCCTCAGTTTTCTCATACATAAAGTGAATTGGAGTAGGAAATGGCAAACCACTTCAGTATCTTTGCCAAGAAAGCCCCAAATGGGGTTCACAAAGAGTCAAACATGATTTAAAAAATGACTGAACAGCAACATTATCTTAGGGTAGGAAGGAGCCTTATGCAAAATCTATTTCAATTCTTATCCAAATCACTAATCTTATCTACAAAATTTCAAAGTAGTTATTTAGACTCTGATTGAATACCTCCCCTCATGATAAACCACTATTTTCTGAGGAAGTCAGTTTCATTTTTGTCTGCCTCTAATGGTTTAGATATTTTATTTTTTTTATCCTGTTGTCAAAATCTGCCTCCTTATTACTTCCACCCACTTATCTTTGTTCTGTCCTTTGGAAATGAGACCAATAAATCTAATCCCTTTTCTATATTGCAACCCTTTCAATATTTATGGCGCTGATCATTCTCTTCTAATTCAAATTAATCGTATCCAAGTCTTTGAGTTGATCCATCAGCTTGAAACCATCAGGGTTTCAAGAGTCGTCAATAGTGTAGTTACCCTCCCCAGGTTACATGCCATTTCATCAGTGTCACTTCAAAAGTATGTTCCCGGGGAGGCTAGGTGGTGCAGTGAGTAGAGCGTCAGCCCTGGAGTCAGAAGGACCTGAGTCAGATCCGACCTCAGACACTTAAGGCACACACAAACAAAAACCTAGCCGTGTGACCTTGGGCAAGTTACTTAACCCCAGTTGCCCTCCAAACAAACAAACAAACAAAGACAAACAAACAAACAAAAAAACATATTCCCAAGAGTTGGACACAATACTCCAAATTTAGTCTGGCTGGGACAAAGTACAGTGGGGCAATATTGCTATCAGTATAACAATATTTTTATCAACATAAACTAATATAGCTGAAAGGAAGCATGACCTAGTAGCTAGACAAGCAGCCTTAAAAGTACCACACAAAACCCCTCAAAACAATTGTGTTCAACTATTATTTTGGGGACATCCTTGTTGGCAACTGATGATGCAACAGAGAAAGTATCAGACTTGTAGTCAAAAAAGATCTGAGTTTAAATCCTGATTTAGATACTTTGAGTGTGACCTTGAAAAAGTCAATTAATTTTTCTCAGCCTCAGTTGGCTGATTTGTAAAGTGAGGGGGTTGGGTCTGATTGCCTCTAACATTTCTCCCAGGTCTAAAATCTATGGTCTTACAACCCTAGGCAAGTCATGGGACAACTTATGGCTCTAGGAAATGCTTCAAAGTTATAAGAAATAATATTCATGTAATTAGTTTCTTTTTAATTTGCCTAATTGTGCTGCTGATTCATATTGAATTCATATTCCAATAAAAGCTCTAGATCTTTTTCATATGAACTGTTTCCTGCTTAAAATCTTCTAACAAAAAATTTTATTTGCTCCTTATCATGTGACCATCACTTCCATTGTTAGCTGTATTTTAAAGAAAGTTCTCATTGAAACAAAAATCTGCCTCCACATCATCTCCAATCCTTGGTCTCAATTATGCTCTCTGAAGATATATAGAATGAGTTTGATCCCTCTTCTATGTAGCAAGATTTCAAATACTGGAAGAGAGCTATAAAACTTCCTTTAAGTCTTCTTTCTTACCTGATAATTTGTTATTCAGTATTTAACTGAATATCTCTTTGAAGGGGAAACCTCAGAGGTGGTTTATTCTATCTTTTTGTCATTGTTGATAGAGATATTGTTAGGAGTCAACCTCTCACCCCCACCCCTCCACCTAGTATCAAACCTCAATTTTCCTCTTTCCATCTTCCTCTGATTGATTGTGGCTCTACCCTCTAGAATCTCATCAAGTACAATTCTTAGCCTTTTCCATATGATTGTCATTCACGTAGCCAAAGGCAGCTTCCATGATCACCATTCAAAGTCTTCTCTCCTCCAGGTAAGACACCTCCATCTTTTTTTTTTTTTTTTTTTGCTTTTTGGAGGGCAATTGGGGTTAAAGTAACTAGGGCTCATGATTCATGGATAGTTTTCAGGCTGCCCATGAACTTTGATGGACAAAACACATTTTTATTTTAATTAAACCTTAATTGAAATTTAGATTTTCCTTCAATTATTTAAAAACCTCGTTCTGAGAAATTGTTCATAGGCTTCAGAAAACTGCCACTGTCTTACACACACACACACACACACACACACACACACACACACACACACACACATTCCAGATCCCCTTATCTTATTCATCTTCCTCATTTAAAAAGTGAACAAACTGAGGTAAAGTAATATGACTTACCTAAAGCCATAAAGATAGGGAATAGCAGGGATGGGATGTGTAAACAGTCCACTGCTCACAATCATCTTGGTTAACTGGCCAACTATTCTAACTTAACCTTGACTCCAGGAATAATGTCTTTTTCTTAGCAAACTGAGCAACATGCATCAAAAGATGAAAAAAATGAGCATTTTTCTACTCATGAATTGGCTACTTCTTTAAAGATTACTTTTCTGTATATACCCACATACTTTCAAAATATTTTCTTGTTTATTCACTCTTAGGACCTTAAAAGAAGATGCTTCAAGGTACATAACCTTGATATCTCTCTAGAGGTTTCATTACAAATGGCACTAATCTCTCCTCGCGTTGCTCTTTGAGCCTATACAAAACAATTAGTTTCTATATTTTTTTTAAATATATGGAACTTGTGTGTACTAATACAAAGGAGAATCATTTTATTTTTTGACAAGATAGACACTTAAAAACAAATAAAACTCCACAAGTGAGAAAGATCACCTTTATGTTCTCCCTAAAGTCTTTCTTTTTTTTTGTTTTTTTTCTTCTTTCTTTTCTTTTTTTTAAATTTTTTAAAAAATTAAACAAATGCTTTATTAAATTCTGGTTTATATCATTCATTTCCACCAGATTATGAGTTACATTTCCCCCCCATTTTTTCCCTACCACCCCAGAATAGCAGTCCCACTAGATATCCCCTCATTCAATCTGCTCCCTCCAATATCTTCTCCCTTACCCCCGTCGACTTTGCCATTAGGGCAAGGTGAATCTCTGAGCCCCACTGCCTGGACATCTTATGAAACATTTAATTTTAAACTTCGATTTTTCAGATCCATTCCCCTTCTCCCTTGTCACCCACTCCCTCTGAGAAGATAAGCAATTCAGTATGTGTTTTACATGTATAGCTATGCAAAACATTCCCCTTGCCTCTTCTACATGAGATAGTTTGCCCTACCCTGTCTCTCTCCATCTCCTCTTGCCACTTTCCTCTCTCACCTCTTGACTTCACCCCTTAAGAATCATCCCTTCTTTGGGGCGGCTAGGTGGCGCAGTAAGCAGAGAGCCAGCCCTGGAGCCAGAAGGACCCGAGCTCGGATCCGGCCCCAGACACCCAACACACAAACAAAAACCCAGCCACGTGAACCTGGGCAAGTCACCCAACCCCAATTGCCCTCCAAAAAAAAATAATAATCATCCCTTTCCATCAAATTCAACCTGTGCCCTCTATCCATGTATACCTGTGAACATATGCCATGTACCCTTCTTCAATTATTTTCATAATGAGAAAGGTTTCATTAAACACAGTTATTGTTTTTCCATGTAGGAATGTAAATAGTCCAACTTTGATAAGTTCCTTTTGATTTCTTTTCCTTGATGACCTTCTCAAGCATCTCTTGCTTCTTGTGTCTGAATGTCAAATTTTCTATTCAACTCTGGTTTTTTCATCAAGAATGCTTGAAAGTCCTCTATTCCACTGAATGACCATATTTTCCCCTGAAACAAGATACTCAGTCTTGCTGGGTAGGTGACCCTTGGGTTCATTCCCAGCTCTTTTGCCCTCTGGAATATCATATTCTATGCCCTTCTATCCCTCAGTGTAGAAGCTGCCAGGTCCTGGGCTATTCTGATTGTGTTTCCACAATATTGAAATTGTTTCTTCCTGGCTGCTTGTAGTATTTTCTCCTGGATCTGGGGATTCTGGAACCTGGCTATAATATTCCTGGGAGTTTTCTTTTTGGGATCTTTTTCAGGAGGTGATCTGTGGATTCTTTCAACCTCTATTTTGCCCTCTGGGTCTAAAACATCAGGGCAATTTTCCTTGAGAATTTCTTGAAGGATGATTTCTAGGTTCTTTCTTTGATCATGGCTTTCAGGTAGTCCAATAATTTTTAAATTATCTCTCCTGGATCTATTTTCCAGGTCAATGGTTTTTCCCATGAGATATTTCACATTGCCTTCTTTTCTTTCATTTGTTTGGATCTGTTTAATAGTATCTTGATTTTTTATAAAGTCACTAGCTTCCATTTGCTCCAGTCTAACTCTGAAGGAATGAATCTCCTCAGTGAGCTTTTGAGATTCTTTTTCCATCTGGCAAATTCGACTTTTTAAGGCATTCTTCTCCTCATTGCCTTTCTGAGCCTCTTTTGCCATTTGAGTTAGTCTATTTTTTAAGGTGTTATTTTCCTCAGTCAGGCTGTTTACTGTCATTTCATACTTTTCTTGCATCTTTTTCATTTCTCTTCCCAAATTTCCCCCCACTTCTCTTATCTGCTTCTTAAGGTCCTCTATGACCTGTAGCCAGCTTGTATCTTCATTTGGGGCTTTTGGTGCAGGAGTTCTGACCTCACAGTCCTCCTCCATGCTTTGAGCCTCTTTGCCCCTAAAATAGGAGTCCAGTGTTGAACTTTTCTGTTTATTTTGTTTCGTTTGCCTAGGCATATTGCCACTTAATTACTTGATTTTTGGGCTTGTTGCCACAGTAGGACTCTGCCACCAGACAGGGGAGCTTCAGTCCCAAACGTGGGGTCTTCACAACTTCTGCCAGTTATGTGGCCTCTGTAAAGCCTCCACCCACTCTGGCAAGTTGGATACCCACCCCAAACTTCCCCCCCAGACCACAATCCAGATCCAGGCAGTTTAAAGCAAAAGCGATTAACCCCTAGACTGGTTGCTGGATCTTCCTACAGTTCGCAGACCAGGAGCTAGAGCCACTACTGACGCTGCAAAATGGCTTCTGTGCGGCTGTTTCTTCAGCAGCTTTTTGCCCCCAGGGGAAGAAGCCACGTGTTCCCCAAATACTGGTCCCAAAGTCCATAGGGCACTAATCTCTCACTTTGTCCTAGGCATATCTGTGCTGATAATTCTGGAATCGCCACATTTGCTGGTGTTCTGGGGTTCCACCAGCCGGCTGAAGGCCTGGCTGCCCTGGGGCTAAAACCGCGGACCTGGGCTTGGCTCTGCGGGCTTCGCTGTTGGTTCCCAGTGCGCTGTGCTGCCTGTTCTCAGAGCGCTTCGCTGGCTGCTCCCTGCAGGGCTGCTGGGCTGTCCTCAGCAGGAGGTTAGCTTCTCTGTGCCGTTCTGTGGGTGCTGTGGCTCCAGAAGTTGTTCAGAGTCCCCTTTCACATTGTTTGAAATTTGTGTGGGGCAGAGCACATTGGAAATGCTGTTTCTACTCCCTCCCTAAAGTCTTTCAAAAGATATAGTTGAAAGTTGTTCCAGTGGAATTCATTGTACCATGGATGATAGGATGTATGTGTGGCAGAAATGCTGTCAACTATTGCAATGTCAGATCAACAATCAACAGAATGATTTAACATTTGGTTTCACATGTTCCCTCATTCATCTTGGTTGCATTAATACATTTATATTTAGTTCGATTAGTAATAAAAGATACTAAGTGTGAAGTTTATTTTCATTTGATGCTAGAGGAGATCACAGGAGATTAAATCCTTTTTGATACTTCACTTATATTCAAATCTCTCTGTGGAAAAGAACATCCGTAGGTTTCTAGTTCTCACCTATCCTGCTGTCCTGGAAATAAACATGTCTTCTAACTTTATTTTTTCTAAGGTGTCCCCATCCCAAACATTACTATAAGCACAGAGAAATGTACAAGGATTTATAATAAAGGGAATACGATTATAATTGATTTTTAAATGTAGAAGCTTACGGTCTATTCTTTGGATCTAAATAGATCTAAGCTTCAGATTTTATATCCCTCCCATTTGCTTGCCCACTATTTTAGAATATGCTATTTTATATTGTATTCCTCCCCCGACCCCAAGCTTAAAATATATCCAACCAAATGAAGTAAGAATTGTAACTCGTCGGGGTGGCTAGGTGGCACAGTGAGTAAGAGTGCGGGCCTCGGAGTTGGGATGACCCTAGATCGAATCTGGCCTCAGAAAATGAGCACCCACACATAAATAATGACGAGCCATGTAACCTTGAGCAAGTTACTTAACCCCAATTGCTTTATAAAAAAGAATTGTAGATCGTTCCCCAGTCCTCACTCTTCTCCTCCCCCTACTTACACCTCAAAGCTCTAGGCTTACAGATGTTGGTTTGAGTATTATGTGCTAACTTTTTTCCTCTCTGCTTCCACCCTGAAATTATTTCAGAAAAAAAACAAACATCCAAATATATCTTCAGGACGGCTTTCATCTAAATTGTCCCAATTTAGGTAAAAAATGTCATAACTTTTAGTACAAACACTCAAGGTAGCAATGTATATGAATGATACAGATTTTATTTCATTACACAGTATATGAAGAAGATATAAAAGATTTTTAGAAACCCATAAACATATATGTAAATACATAAAGCACTAAATAGTTCACCCAAAAGGGAAAATATATTGGGGTTACCACTGGGGCAATCATTTGACATTACAAAGGGTTGCTCTTTTTATAGTCTACTTTAAAATCTCCCCATTCTATGATTTCTAGTATCACTTTGCCATTAAGCTCTCCCTAAAAGTTAAACTGTCATTTGCGGACACCTGAATAAGGATCCCTTCCTTGTTTTACCTACACTGTACTGTTAATTTAATGTAATAGCAGGTAGTAGCAATATCAAGATCTCTTGACAACTCCCTTCTTCGTAATCCACAAATACCATGTCTTTATTTTTTATAAAAGAACTCAGGATGTATATAGGCAATCCTTTTTTTTATCCAAAGAGGATGCTATTCAGGAACTTATTTTCTCTCTTGAGAAGAGCCTCAGAACTCAGATCATACTCCTTTTCTCTATATATGGGGATTAGGGTGCTAAATCATTTTCTATGAATTTCCCTCAAAGACTAAATACACAAGCAAGTCTGCTTACCTAAATAATAGGAACTGAATCTATGAATTCCCTGAATTATATAATTTATTGACCTAAAAATAAATTTTCAGGATTCTAATCCCTGTGTGCTAAGAAAGCTGTGGGAGTCTATAGACTTTTTGATCTCCTCTCCCACGCCAGAAGGGCAGATCTAATCTGGTGTAGGATAGTCTGTCTTCCTGATTAGGGATGCTTAAATAGAAAATGCAAAAGGACTAAGAGAAGGTGTCATTTAGAGAGCAGCCAGAGTGATGATTCCTACAATAAGAATCTATCTTCCTGAGCCTTTGTCAGGCAATCATTTTGGGGCAGCCCCAAACATTGGAAACCAATGGAAAGTTCTAAATTGTGTTATTACCTAGGTTTCTGTGCACATACTAACTCTGATCCTTAGCAAGGAATGGCCTCAAAGTATATGACAAATATCTAAGATAGTAATTTGTCACATAACTGTTAATTAACTTTGGTAAGGGGAGCTTCTTTGTGGGAAACGCACTATAATGACGAAATAACATGTCTGGATGGGGGAGGGAGGACTAGATACCAATGCACAGATCTATATTCCACAGGAAGATATATATATATACTCCCTCTTTATAGTTTCACAAGTGTCTTGCATTAGCAAGACAGTATGATGTAATTGAAAGAATGTGTACTGTCTTTGCACTCAAAAGAAGTGCAACATTTATTTTTGCAACATTAAAAAAATTTGCACTGTGAGATTTTTTATAGTTGTAGTGTATATTGCTTTCTTAGCTATTTACCTCATTCTAAAAATTCTCTCTTATGCTTGAACTATTTTTCTTTGTCCTATTCATTTTGCCTAGACATTTCCATAGTCAGTTGATAAAGCTGGCTTTTACTCATTGATGAATCTGGGTTCTTTCATCTTGTGCTCAAGGCTAATGTCTAGGTATGATCTCTCCCCAGGCCTATGAGAACTCCAAAAATTATATCACTCCTTGGAGTCTGTCTTTTTTTAGGTCAATTATCTCCCGGAAATATTTCTTCCTGGGCCTTCGGTTGGATCACTAAATTTCTATTTTCTGTCTGCAGTAAGACACAAGCTCTCAAGTCATTACAGAGGTAAGATAACAAACATAAACACAGCCCAAAGAATGAATTGATTTTCTCCTGATTTAGGTTACCATCTCTACCTACCATGCCAAGTTATCTTTGATGATATCTTCAAAAGCTGCCTCAGAGGATTTGGTTTCCAGAATCATATTATTAAAATTGTATTATAGAAAACATACTTTATAAATTGCAGATAACTCTCAGCAACACTAAGAGTCTGTTACACATTTATAAAAATAATTAAAAGCTACCTGGATAATAAGCTCACCATATTCCCCAAACTTAGTAACTTATATGAGATAGTAGAAAAAGAGGGCAGAAAGTATTTAGAATGGCAAATGTAGGAAGGCAAAGTATGTGAAAAAAAGAAAGAAAACAATTTAATAAGGGAAGTAAGAGTATCAGTAGTAAATTCAACAATATGTCAAGGCAAATCTTTAGATTATCCTAGTATTAGTGATAATAACCTCACTAATTCAGGCAAAGTATAAGAGCAAATTTTATCACAAACTAAATCATATTAATTACTACTTCTCTAAAACAACAACAATATAGCCAGATATTAATTAAAATGTATCTGAATATACTTGTAGTCATACTTTTTTCCCACAGGTTATATTTATGTAGCATAAGGTGAAGCAGATTTCTGGAAATTAATATATTAATTTGCCCAATGTAGGTCTATTTGGAGGACTGAAAGAAGAGAAACCATATGAATTCATGCAAGTACATCCAGAAATTCCATGATATATCAGAGAAAATTATTAAATCTCATAAAATAGGCTTTTTTGATAGTAGGTGAATGTTACTCTATTGCCAGAATCAATGCATGTATACATCTAGTACACTAGTCTGTCATTCCAATGACCAACTTCTGAAGACACATTAAAAAAGCCTGAAAAACAGGTTCTAAATTAGGAGCAATAAAGTGATAGACTTTTTAAAGAATGTGATGTTATTTGAAATGACTGTTGAAGTTGACATTCACACATGAACAGAATGAGTGGTTCTTAAATTAAAATTACAGGGAAAGGGGGTTTATGGAAGTGAAGGAGGAGGTTGATTTTTGTTCCCTAGAGTCTGGATGTGTCAATCCACATTGACAAGATTAACCAGATAATTATTAAATCTCTCTTTTGTTTTTGCTCTTAGCATGATATTACAGAATCTAAGGTGATCAGCCAATGAATTTGGTTAGAAAACACAGTTAAAAATAAATTGTAAGCATCCGCTGTTCTAGAGGAATTATTTGGGCACAAAAGGAAAGAAGTAGACAAAACAGGAATAGCAGAACAAAATATGCTAAGATTTAATTACGTGGAATAATAAAAAAGTGAGTTAAATCATTGAATCATACATTGTGAACAAGGAGGGGACTTACAAGTCATCTAATCTCACCCTCTCATCTTACAGGTAAAGAAATTGAAGCCCAGAGAAGTGAAATTATTTGCTTAAAACCAGAAATTAATTGACAGAGTTGAGATTTGAACCTTGGTCCTCTAGACTATGAATCCAAGATCTTTCCCACTGCATTACTATTGTATTCTCACAAAATACTTATTTCAAGCATGTGATTGTGATTTGGTCAAGACACTGCTACCCCAAACCAATGCTGCCTTGATATTTAAATGGAAAAAATAATTACAGGAATCTTCTATTAAAATCTATGTTCTGGAATGGGTGCATATGAATGGGGTCCTTAGCAGCTGTCAGCTACACTTCCTTTGTAGTTAATAGCCACCAAGGCTTTTCAACTAAGGCATACATTATAGATATGGATGTTCGGAGCTGAGGAGAAATGCATTTGGTAGCCTACTCATCTGTCCTAGAGTAGCCACTTTTTCAATATAATGCTTTACTCTAAATGCAAAAAAAGATAGTTCTAAAAGTAGAGAAAGAACAGTGCCAGTATATTTCTCTAGAAACGTAATAACAAGTCATGCCACAAAGCTCTTTAGAAAAAGCTGTGTGGAATGTTGCCATCATCTATTCCATTTTGAGCTCTGAAAAAAATGAAATGCATTTAGCATGGTTTTCCTAAACCTTCTCAGACTCAGAGATTTCAATATCAACTAAAGCATACTTATTTCATAATCATAGCCTTCAATAGTCCTTTGATTCACCAGGTTCCATATACTCTTTTGTGACATCCATGCAAAAGTAATGTTTCTTGCCTGACTTCACATGATCAAGATGAGCCTTAGTTATAGATTTGCTATTTCATTTTCCAACAAACTGAACTAAAGCCAATTACCTGTGTCTGCACAGAACATTTTTTACACAATAAGTAAATTGGGTAAATGGCAATACCAAAGTAGGGAAGTACTCCCAGGCTCAAATTTCTCTGGTTTGTGTGTATGTGCTTGTGTTTGTGTATGTATGCATGTGTGTATGTGTGTGCCAATCAGCCCCAGGAATTCAGCTATTGTCACACCTGCAGCTCACACACCTGCTCCCTCTTCTGTGATATGGGAAAGAAATAAAAAGTCGAGTACTTCTATAGAGGTAACTGATGAGTTTTTAGAGAGCTTCACAGAGACTTTGTGGAAACAAGGCAGTTCATTGTTAAAAAAAATAAAATAGAATGCCTGGTGTGAAAATTGTTTTGGTCAGAATCATAATGAATGGGCAGAACAGATGCTATCTTTGCCTTTTTTGGCACTCACAAATGCTCCTGAATATAGTATAGGGAATTCAAAATGTTCTCAATTTTGTCCAATTTCTGGAAGAGTAGGGCAAATGAAGGAAGTGAGAGAGGTTAGTCTGAATTTATGTAATGTATAAAAGAAGAAATATTTTTGGTGGGCATATATCTTGTAAATATGATCTCTGTATCCCTTATGATGTTAAGAAGTTAACATTTACAGAGTTCTTTCTTGTGTCTATTCACTTCAGGTCTTCAGATATCTGTGGGTTCATCAGTGTGGGCATATTCACAAGTGATGCCAATCACTCTCAGTGATTTCATAGATGGGGCAAGATTTGAACCCAGATTTTCCTGACTCCAAGTCTAGTATCCTATCCATTTCTCAAGGCGTAAACCTTACACCAATGAAATCCTAAGTTCAAACAAAACAAAGAAACTAAATTTAAAAATTATTTTAAAGGCAAAAAATGGATTATTTTTACATTTGATAAAACAAATGTAAAAGTATTTATTAGCTTTTGTTCTAGAGTAATGTTTTCAGAGCATAGTGTTTGAAATCTATTTGTAAAATGCATTTTACATGAATATATAAAATTGTTACTAATAAGAAAAAAATTAAGGGTGATAAACCCAAGACTCACCTAGGTCCTACTAATAAAATGAAAATGAATGTAATTTAGCCTGGAAGATTTGTAGATACTGAATGCCTCAACATCTCAGAAGGATAAATATCTTATTTCTGAGAAGTGGCAACTAGGATGTAAAGGGTCTTTAAAGTGAAATAACTACTGTATCTTCTAGGGAAAACCTGGGAAGAGGAAAGAAAGGAAAGTAGTTGATTGGTGATTTTGAAAGGGAGAAGTTATTTGTAAAAACGGTTGTAATTTCCTTTTGGTATGGGTGGGAAAGAGGACTAAGTATGAAAAACAAAGTTTAAATTATTAATGGGCCTAAATTATTTATTATAAAATAGGAAGCCAAGAGGAAGAGTAGTATAAAAATGGTAGAGGAAGACAACACAAAGTTATAGAAAGAAGGATATATTACTATATTTGTTAGAAGTCTAGATTTAAAGACATCTCAGTGGAAAACTGACGCAAAGGCTAAAGATGGTCATAATAATAATAACTAGTATCCATATAGTGCTTTAAGATTTTCAAAATGATTCATACAAATTAATTCAGCTGATTCTTAAAACAACCATGTGAGGTTGCTACAATAGTTATACATTTTTGGATGGGAAGAATGAGGTATAGAGATATTAAATGTTATTTCAGTCTCTGTTTTCTTACTATGACCCTGCAACATTGTAATGGTAATGTAATCTGAATTTGAAGATCCCTTTTTGCTTTGTCAAGTTAACAGGTACTTAGCACCTTGTTTCAAGTTAACCAAAGGTAGCAGAAACTTAGCACTTAATAACTAATCAAACCTCTGTGAAAGAAACAGAAGGTATGAACCTCTGTTCCTGAGGTAACAGGAAGGGATTGGCTGAAACAGGAGGCTAATGTTGTGTGTATATAAGAAAAGTCCCAGATAGGTACAGGCAGAATTTCTTGGAGCACTTCGAAGCAGAAGCAGGTGCTGGGAGGAAGCTGAAGAAGAGCCCAGGAGCCCAAGAGCCACCTCCCCCCAGGCTAGATAAGGTAATTCTGATTTTTTAATGAGCTGCAGAATACTGAGGAAGCATAACCAGGATGTAGGACTTTGTTTGTGGCTTGGCTGAGCCTTGAATTCCCGGGAGCAGAAATTGTGAAGGATTTGAGATGGACTGGACCCTGTGAACGTCGACCTACCCAGAGAGTTGGACAAGGACCTGAGAACTGTCTTCCATTGAACCCAGGTGACAGTCTGATGAATGCAGAGAGAATCTGGGGCCATGGGAGGGGATCCAGGGAATCTGAGAACCAGCCCCAAGTCAAGATGTAAAGACTTCTCCATGGGTGCTGAGTAATGATGAAATTGTAGTTTACTAGTGACCTAGGGGTCGAGGGTTTTTGTATTTTCTGGTAATTGTACTTAGTAATTAATGATACTTAGTAATTGATTACTGAATAAATGACTGAGTTAATTTAGTTTACCCCATGAGTGAAAGACTTTGACTATTGTACTTTAAGATGGTTATTCTTTGTTCTAAATATTGTGACCATTTTGGTGAAAACTATGTGGCCATTTTAATGATAAGTTGTTTGAATGCTGTCTTTTGATTTTCTGTGATAAGTTGTAATATTGTGAATGCTGTACCTTGATTTTCTGCGAATGTTTTGCTTTGATTTGTTATGGAATAGAGTGTTCACTATACTGTGTAATCAGAACCTTAAAAGCTGTTCAACAGTAACATTCTTCTAGAAAGCTGCTAGTATTACAAACACTTAATGGCTCTATTTTAGGTGTCAGTGACTTCATAGAATCATAGAACCTTAGAATGGGGATAGATGTTAGGCATAATTTCTTCCAATAACTTTATGATATGAAATTGTAGATTTGCCCATGGTCACACAGGTAATAAGTAACAGAGTAGTAGAGTTTGGCAGTTCTATTACAAAATAGTAGTGTTGGGTATGCATGGCTTTGTGTTGGGTGGAAGTAAGGGGAGGTATAGAAATTTGGAGGGGAAGAAGAAGGAGGGTGAAATTGAAGAGCCATAGAAAAAGTTTAGAATTTCATAGTTCATCAGGATTTTAGAGGTAAGGTAGTATCTGAACCAAAGACAATGTATAACATACCCAACAGGTGGTTATCTAGCCTAAACTTGAAGACTCAAAGTAGAGGGGAAATCCTTATGACCAGAGGAAGCCATTTTAATTTTAGAGAACTCTAGTTAATTAAAACAACAACAACCCACCTCCCCTTCTTTAGCTTAAACCTAGTATCTCTCTTCAACTTTAATATATTTTTTCCCAATTTGATCCTCTGGAGAATACACAATAAACTGAATTCTTCTCATGCAGCACAACCCTTCAAATACTTGAATACAACTATCATGATCTTTTCTAAAGGCAAAACGTCCCCAGTTTCTTCAATCTGGGAACATATGGCAGGATCTTAAGGTCCTTACCACCTTAGATCATCTTACCCTCTCTAGCTTATCAGCATCCTGCCTGAAGTATATAGCAAAATTTCTATAAAGGGGATGTTGCAGTATCATATATATTATCATTTATATATCTTAAAATATGTTTTATTCTATTAAAAATAAAAAGTAGATCAATGAAATAGATTAGATCATCAAGAAATAGAAATAATCCAAAACAGTAGCCCAGAATTTGATAAACACAAGAAGACAAATTACTGGAAGAATCCTCCCCCCCCCCACCCCCAGACATACATATTTTGGAAAGAACTACTGGGGAAACCGGAGCATTGTTTGGCATAAATTATATTTAGATCAGTTTTTACTACTTATTCCATTAAGTTCAAAACACATGATATGAATATAAATGGTTCCACCATTATAAACAACAACAACAACAACAGCAAAAGGAATGAATGAATGAATGAATGCACTATAAAGACAGATTACATACTTTTAACAACTATGGCTAGGGAGAGAATTCTTAGTCAAGTGATAGCAGAAACAATAAAATATGAAAGACAATTTGGACTACAAAATATCACCTTATAAAAGTTTGAAACCCAAAATAAATATATATCAAGGGCCATTTCCCAAAAGTAAAATATTAAAGAATGTGAAAAATCAGTTTTCAAAAGAACTATATTCTAAAAATTAAAAATATGGAAATATCTGTCAGATAATATTAAGGGGAATTAAATTAAAATATCTCTGAGGTTTTCTTTACACCATACCCATCAGAAAAGTTATCACAAGATGAAATGTGTCAATATTGGAGGGCCTATAAGAAAATAGGTACACTGATGTACTGTTGTTGTAACTGTGAACCTTCCCATTTTCCCTTCTTCAGAGAATAGTCCCATTTCCTCCTACATGGACATCAACTCTAATTGAATCTTATAATGAGACTGGATATGAACATACTCCTTTCCATTCACCTTTTCAGTTCTCTTTATGACCTTCTGTAACTATCTCAGATTTCCTTGAAGTGCCAAACTTTAAAGTAATTAAAATACACTAAAATATCTAGGAGATGGGAAGACTCTAGTTCTTCCTACTGGTATTCTCTTACCTATGCAAAGCTCATGTTTTCTTAGAAAAATAAGACTTGGACTATCTAATGCTCAGGATTGAAAAAAGAAATCAATTTGTAAATGTTACAACATTACATAAATGGAATGATTTTGTACTTGTAAATATTTAATGATTTACTTTGTTTTCTTCTGGTCCTTTATTCAATTTATTTTATCTCCACTAATTTGTTTATCATAAAGCTAGACTTTAAGAAAGACCTAAAAGTGGTACCAAGTAAAAAAAAAAAAGATTATCCTATAGTACTCAATATTACCTTATTGTTTATAAGCCATGATATCTAGAAATGAAAAAAAAAAACAGCGATAACTTGCATTGGTCTACATACAGTAAATTTTCCTGAAACATTAATGTCAAAGATGATTAAAATGATCACTTTTTTTCAGTTGATAGGAGATAGAGGCCATCTTTCTTAATGCCATGTTTGTATAGGTTGATTTTCCTTCTGTGATATCCTTTACTTCTTATTTAATTTTATTCTAGTTGCTCTTAAATATTTCTTCTGCATGCCAAAAAATATTAAAATCTCATTCTTTCATTCAAGGTGCTAGAATTTCATTGGTATCAGAGATGACCTCATCACAAATTCACAGAATTCACAACTGGCAAGGAATTTTTCAAGATTAGCCACTTGAACTATACTTGAATAGGAATCCTCACTTTAATATGTCCTATAAGTAGCCATTTAGCCATTGTTTGACTATTTGCAATGTAGGAGAGTCCAGCAATTCCTGAACCATCCTACTACATTTTCAAATAGTTTTAATGATTAGAAATTAATTTTTTTCCTCATTTAAAGTACATATCTTCCTCTTTTCAACTGCTACCCAATTATTTCTATTTTTCTTTATTTTTCAATTTTAGATAAGTATTAAAACTTAAATGTATAAGAAAAGAAAAAGAAATATTATAAACTTAAATATAAAAAGAAAAGAAAAAAACATGTCATGTACACAGCAGAACATAGGAGAGTATTCAAAGTATGTAGCAATAACTAATCATTTCAAGAAAACCTACATATTAAATACTGTGCATTAAGTTGAAAGCTGTCCATCTTTTCTTTGCTCCCTTGTAGGTTTTCTTTTGTTTTTTGTGGAGGGGGAATTTTTCCATATTTTTACTTTGGTGTTTTTTCCTCTTTCTCCCAGCTGCCTGCCACCCTGAGGCTACAATTGAGCATAGATATATTTATATATAGGCATTGATATATCCATATACATATGCATAAATAAACATATAGAGACATACATACATATATAAACATATAATTTCCCTAAAATATTCTACTCCTAATCTTATTTTTATGTTTTTGCACATCTCTTTTCTCTATCTTTCCTAACTCCTCTACTTTATTTCTACCTGCAACATTACCCTCCTATTACTTAAACTACCCCCACTCCAGCAATCTCTCCCATATCCTCTCATTCTCCTAAATCTAAACAACCTTCTATACATACCTTTTAACCAATTCCCTCACTCTCCCCTCTAAAAATCCCTCTCCCTTCTCTCCCTTCTCTATCCCCTTAGAATATTATTTCTTTTTAAAATTTAGAAGTCTTTTTTATACTGTTGTAATGTATATAGATTTCCCCCCTTAAACCCATTTCCAATGAAAGTAGGTTTCCAGAACAAACAGCCCCTCTCCCCAGTCTAATTCCTCTGTATTGGTTCTTCCTCTTGCCCCGTTATTGAAGAGTTTTTCTTTTTATAGTTATATCATACTCAGGTCTACCCCAACCTTTCTTAAACATGAACTAAGTATTAGTAACAATCTTAGACATAGATTTTACATTTTTCATAGATAAAGGTAAACACTTTATCCTTATTTAGTCCCTTGTACTTGGCTATTGGTATGTACTTTTTATTTCTCTTGGCTCTTGTTTGTCAAATCTTCTACTGAGTTCAGTTTTTTTTTTTCAATAGAGTCCTGAAAATCTGACAGTTGATCAAATACCCATTTTTTTCCATTCAGAATTATGTTTAGTTTTTCCAGGCATGATATTTTCAGCCGAAGGCCCAATTCTTTTGTTCTTCAATATGTAGTGTTCCAAGACCTGCTGTCTTATAGTGTCACCAATACTAGGTCTTGTGTGATTCTAATTATGGTACCATCATATGTAAATTGTTTCTTTCTTGTTGCTTATAATATTTTGTCCTTGATCTAGGAGTTTGGGAATTTTTCTATAATATTCCTGTGAGTTTTCCTTGTAGGATCTTTTCCAGGTGTTTATTGGTGACTTTTTTCTATTTCTGCTTTTTCTTCTTGTTCTAATGCTTCAGCACAATTTTCTTTAATGATTTCTTTTATTGTGTCAAGACTCTTTTTTTTTTTTTTTTTTTGCTTTTTGGAGGGCAATTGGTGTTAAGTGACTTGCCCAAGGTCACACAACTAGTTTTTTTTTTGTGTGTGTGTGTGTGTGTGTGTGTGTGTGTGTGTGTGTGTAAGTGTCTGAGGCTAGATTTGAACTCAGGTCCTCCTTGACTCCAGGGCCTGTGCTCTATTCACTGCACCACCTAGCCACCCAAAGATTCATTTTTTGATCAGAACTTTTAGGTAGTCTAATTATTCTTATGTTTTCTCTTCTTGATCTGTTCTCTAGATCTGTTGTTTTTCTTATCAGATATTTCAATATATAATTTCTTCATGTCTTATAACTTTGCTGGGTTCCCCTTGCCCAATTCTGATTTTCCAGGAGTCATTTTCTTCCTTAAGATTCTGGATCTCTTTTCTAATTGGTTGACTTTCTTGTCATAATCAATTTTTTTTGGTATTCTTCATTTTCTTTTTAATTTTTCCTAAAACTCATTTGATTTTTAAAGTACTTTTTAAGTTCTTCAGTGAATTATTTTTGGGAAGGTAACCATTTGACATTACTCTTTGGGGAAGATGAGCGTTTCTTTGCTTCAGTATCCTCCTCTGAAGATGAAACCAGGTCTTCCCTATTCCCATAGTAGCTCCAAATGGTTGGATTAATTTTCCTTTTTCTGTGCATTTTGTGTGTGTGTGTGTGTGTGTGTGTGGTAATTAAATTTTTATAATCACCTCTAGTCCTGGGTATGGGGGATGGTGCCTTTGACCTCTCATCCTTTTCAGTTCCCTTCTTTGACCTTGAACTCAAACCAACACCTCCAGCCTCCTACAAATTCCCATTGCCAGAGGCATGCCACCCCACTACTTCTGCACTCTCCAGACATGTGTTGGGTCTGGTGTTCCTTGTCATCAGAGGTTTCCTAGACCTTCCCTAGGTCAAATACCCAACTCCCCTTACTGTCCCAGGGGTAAAAGTACCAATTGTGGTTTGTTGTTAGAGTAGACCCTAGCCTGGAGGTGTTTACTCTTTACAAGGAAGAAATCTATTCCTGGGATTTTCCTTCAGGTCTTCTCCTATTGTTCCAAGAGGACCCCTGTTCTGCCTCTAGTCTTATTTGTTTTCATGGCCTTCTAGAAGAAGGCCCTTTATACACTTAAAGAGAGATATCATATCCTTTCTAAATCTTTCCTTCTTCAGCCTCATCATCATCTGTTCCATCAAGGGAGACTCATCTGTGCCTCATCTCAAGACCTTTCACCATCTTATTTGCCATCCTCTGGTCATTCTCCAAATTATCAATGCTATTTCTCAAAATTAGTATCCATAATTGTACACAAGCCTCCAGATATTGACTGATCAGGGTCCAGTAACTGGGACTGTCATCTCTCTGTCTTTGTGTATTATATCTCTTAGTTTAGTCTCAAATACCATTTTTCCCTTGACTAACAAAACACACTACTGACTCTACTGGGTTTGCAATCCTGGTTTTCTTTTTATCTCTAGCACTTAGTGGAGTTCCTGGCATATAGTCAGTGTTGAGTAAACACTTATTGCCTTACTTGACTTTAAAACTACAGATTTATGTTATATATTCTCAAATCCATGGGTTAGATTTTACAGTTATTCCTTTATTTTAAGCCATAGACTAGATATCCAGATCTGATTTGCAGATACCTTCTTATGAAGCCCCTCATTTTATAGTTAAGGGAACTGGAACCCAGACAGGTTCAGTGACTAGCCTAAGGTAGCCCAAAGTAACAATGGCAAAGCCTGAATCCAAGTTCTCTTAGTCTTAATATACTATGTGATCCTGTTAATTTGATCACATGTACCTAATCACTATCAAATAAAAGTGATGAATTTGTAGTCAAAGATGATACAAATATTTGCTCAGCCACTTACTACCTTTGTGACCTTGGGGATATCACTGAACATCATCACCCACACTTGGTTTCCTCATCCTTAATATAGGGATTTGGACTAGATGATCTTAGAAGACCCCTTCAGTTCTAAATATATAATCATGAGACCTTTAGAAAGATGCTTGCTTAATGTAAGAAATCACTCCCTAAGAATTACAGGTATTCAAAAGTGGAATGAACTGAATTGGGAGAGAATAGGGTCAAACAGAAGCAACCACAGAGTCCTTGTTATTATAGTTTTTGAGTTTTGAGGCCTGCTGCTTGGCCTCAACATGTTTTAACCTGTCTGCCAAGACAGTTTTATTAGGGTGTGGCCCCTGTGCATGCTAGAGTTTCTTGGAGGCACAGGTGAGAACTGGGTAAGAGATGAACATCAAAGGTGAATTGGGAGCCCTGAAAAGTGCTTGGGAAGACCTTACACTAGAGGTGCAAACCTTCCCTGAATGAGTGTATGGAATGAGTGTATGAGAACAAATTTTTCCATTAGCCATAAAGGCAGCTGAAGCTTACAGCTTGATCAGATGCCAAGGTCAGCCACTGCATCCTGCACCATCACCAGTAATCCTGACTTTTGTCTTGCCATTGGACTTTGATGACTAAGGAAGAGAGAGTGAGGCTGACAACTTTGTACAACTCTTCTCCACTTAAATCCAATTTATTCACCAGTTAAGTTATTATCACCTATAATGTCATTCATCCTCTTTGAAAATGAAGGAACAATTGGGGTGGCTAGGGGTGCAGTGAGTAGAGCGTTGGCCCTGGAGTCAGAAGGAACTGAGTTCGGATCCGACCTCAGAATCTTAACACACACACAAACAAAAACCTAGCCTTGTGACCTTGGGCAAGTTACTTAACCCCAATTGCCCTCCAAAAAGCAAAAAAAAAAAAAAAAAAAAAAAAAGAATAAAAAAGAAAATGAAGGAAAGATAACAGCATAGTCCTCAAGAGGAAGGAATATTTAAAAAGGAATTTGATTTGGGTTGCAATATAAATAGATAATCTCTAAAGTCACTTCTAACTGATTTTTTAGCTTCTAGGGAATGTCCTTCATAAAATATTTGGCACTATTTGTTTTTTTTTATTTTTTTTAAACAAATGCTTTATTAACTTCTGTTTTACATCATTCATTTCCACCAGATTTTGAGTTACAATCATTTTCCCCGTTATTCCCCTACCCAAACTCCCAGAATAGCAGTCTCACAAGATATCGCTTCCTCCAATCTGCTCTCTCCCATACCCCCTTCGACTTTTCCATTAGAGGAAGGTGAATCTTTGTGTCCCAATGCCTGCACATCTTATCTCCCAATTATAAGCAAAAGAGTATTAATAATAGTATTTATATATATTTGAAACATTTAATGTTGAGACCTCGAATTTCAGATCCATTTCCTTCCTCCCTTGTCACCCATTCCCTCTGGGGAGATAAGTAATTCAGTATATGTTGTACATGTCTAGCTATGCAAAACATTATCATAGTAGATATATTGTACAAGGCTGCTTATAATTCCCTCCCACTCATCCCACCCCCCACCTGGTCCATTCCCTACATGATACTGTCCCTCTTCTATAGTTCGTACTTCCAACCTCCCCTCCCCCCAAAGATGACCTCCCATCCATCATCCCTCCTCTCATCCCCCTTCCCCCTATCCTGCTGCAGGTTGAGATATCCCATTTAGTATGTATGTCATTCTCTCCCTGAACCAAATTCAATGTGAATGTGGTTTTGCCTTTTTAGCCTTCCTATTCTCCCCCTCCCTTGCAACCACTTCCCCTTGCTTCTTCTACATGAGATAGTTTACCCTACCCTGTCTCTCCCCATCTCCTCTTGCCACTTTCCTCTCTCACCTCATAATTTCATCCCTTGAGTATTCTCCCTTCCCAACAAATTCAACCTATGCCCTCTATCCATATATAACTGTAACCATATACACACACATTCACATATGTATTCATATGACCACACACCCTTCTTCCATTATTTTCATAGTGAGAAAGATATCATCAGTCATAGTTATTGCTTTTCCATATAGGAATGTAAATAGTTCAACTTTGATAAGTTCCTTTTGATTTCTTTTCCCTGATTACCTTCTCAGGCATCTCTTGCTTCTTGTGTCTGGATGTCAAATTTTCTATTCAATTCTGGTTTTTTCCTCAAGAATGCTTGAAAGTCTTCTATTCCACTGAATGACCATATTTTCCCCTGAAACAAGATACTCAGTTTTGCTGGATAGGTGACACTTGGGTTCATCCCCAGCTCCTTTGCCCTCTGGAATATCATATTCTATGCCCTTCTATCCCTCAGTGTAGAAGCTGCCAGGTCCTGTGCTATTCTGATTGTGTTTCCACAATATTGAAATTCCTTCTTCCTGGCTGCTTGTTGTATTTTCTCCTGGATCTAGGGATTCTGGAACCTGGCTATAATATTCCTGGGAGTTTTCTTTTTGGGATCTTTCTCAGGAGGTGATTGGTGGATTCTTTCAACCTCTATTTTGCCCTCTGGATCTAAAACATCAGGGCAATTGTCCTTGAGAATTTCTTGAAGGGTGATTTCTAGGTTCTTTCTTTGATCATGGCTTTCAGGTAGTCCAATAATTTTTAAATTGTCTCTCCTGGATCTATTTTCCAGGTCAGTGGTTTTTCCCATGAGATATTTCACATTGCCTTCTAATCTTTCATTTGTTTGGATCTGCTTAACAGCATCTTGATTTCTCATAAAGTCATTAGCTTCCATTTGCTCCAGTCTAACTCTGAAGGAATGAATATCCTCAGTGAACTTTTGAGATTCTTTTTCCATCTGGCAAATCCGACTTTTTAAGGCATTCTTCTCCTCATTGCCCTTTTGGGCCTCCTTTGCCATTTGAGTTAGTCTATTTTTTAAGGTGTTGTTTTCCTCAGTCAGGCTGTTGACCCTCATTTCATACTTTTCCTGCATCCTTCTCATTTCTCTTTCCAATTTTTCCTCCACTTCTCTTATTTGATTTTTAAAGTCCTTCTTAAGGTCCTCTATGGCCTGGAACCCGCTCATGTTTTCCCCTGGGGCTTTTGGAGCAGGACTTCTAACCTCACAGTCCTTTTCCCGCTCTATGCCCCCAAAATAGGAGTCTAGGGTTGCATTTTTCTGTTTCCTTTGCCTTGGCATGTTGCCCCTTAATTACTTGACTTTTGGGCTTGTTGCCCCACTATGGCTTTAAGGCCAGATAGAGGAATTTTCGTCCCGCACATGTGGGGGGCAACTTCTGTTTCTGGAAAGTTGTAAACCCACCCACAACTTCCACCCTAGATCACAATCCAGATCCAGGGAGGTTAAAGCAAGAGCAATTACCCCCCCAAGACTGATTGCTGGATCTCCCTACAGTTTGCAGGCCAGGAGCTGGAGCTGCCTCTGAAAACTACAAAATGGCGTGTGTCCTCAGTGGCTTCTAGCCCCCAGGGGAGGGAGCTGACGCATTCCCCAAATACTGGTCCCAAAGTCCATAGGACACTAACCTCTTACTTTGTCCTAGGCATGTCTATGTTGATAATTCTGGAGTCGCCACAGCTGCTGTAGTTCTGGGGTCTCTCCAGCAGCCTGCTGGCCCTGCCACCCTGGGGCTAAAACCTCGACTCACTGGGACCTGGGCTCTGCTCGGCTCAGCTCCCCACGCTCTGTGTGCTGCATGCTGCTGGCTCCCAGACTGCTGGGCTGGTCCTTCCTGCAGGGCTGCTGGGCTGTCCTCAGCAGGAGGTTAGCTTCTCTGTGTCATTCTGTGGGTTATGGGGCTCCAGAAGTTGTTCAGAGTCCCCTTTTCCATAATTTGGGGGGAATCTGGGGGCAGAGTGGCTTGGATGAGCTCTTTCTACTCTGCCATATTGTCTCCGCCTATTTGGCACTCTTTGGTTCCAAATTTAATGCAACAGAAACATATTGACCAATTGACATGACTGTGTTGTAAGGTCTACATCAGGGAGAAATGCCTCTGTTATCTTGATATTGTTTCCTTCTCAGATATGCTATGGTTTTTACTAACAACCTCTGATCTCTCAATTGTTTGCAATTTTTACACCTTATTAATCTAAGGTAAAAGGATGGATCATTTGTGTCTAAAGGTACTCCTGCCTATTAGGTAATATTTACTGATTTTCAGTCATTTAACCACTTTCATGAGTTATAGCATTACTACATGATGAATCCTCAACAATTCTGACTAATCCATTATTACATTAATGTACTAGTCAACAGAGTTTCTTAATGTGGACTCAGCTAGATTACGTAACTAATTTGAGATTGACTTTCACTTAAAGAAACCTAAATATAACATATTTTGATTAAAAAGGAAAAGAAACCAAATTATTTCTATTTGGACACAATTTTGTTGAGAGGAATTATGATGTAATGTGGTGGATTGAGAGCTAGTCTCAAAGGCAGGAAGATATAAGTTTAAATATTTGCTGCCTCTGATACATACTGGCTATATGACCCTTGGCAAGTCACTTAATTTTTAAGAGCTCTTTGTACATCTCTAAAAATATAAGTTGCAGAGAAAGTGTCAGCCTGCATTGATAAGGTAGTTTCCTCATCTTAGAGTCTCTAGATCAGTGAAAGGCCCCCTCTACCTTGTTTCAATATTACTTAAACACATACAAATAAGAAAGGTGTATGTGATAATAACAGATAGGATTTGCATGACATTTTCATTGTAGAGTATTTCATATTTTATCTCATTTGATCCTCCTGAAAACCACTCTGTGAGATGGGTGCTCTTATCACCTTTTTATAGATGAAGATACTGAGGCAGAGATGCTATTCTGGGTTACAGGGCTAGAAAATGCCAGGTCCTCCTGACATTAATTGTAGGATGCTGATCCAATAAACCACCTACTCCTCTAGTCTTCTGTGTGTTAAAGGAAGCATGTTGCAATGGACTAAACAGAGAGGAAGTCACAAGATACAGGCTTTAATTCTTGTTCTTGTTCTAACTTACTGCATGATATAGGGCAAATTACTGAAACATAGAGCAGAAGTGGTGTAGTGAATAGAGTGCTGGGGCTGAAGTCAGGAAGAATGTAGTTCATATCTGGCCTCAGACACTGACTAGCTGTGTGACTCTAGGCAAGTCACTTAACCTTGTATATCTGTTTCCTTATCTGTAAAATGAGTTGGAGAAGTAAATGGCAAAGCACTCTGGTATCTTTGCAATGAAAACCCCAAATGGGGTCATGAAGGGTTGGACATGATGGAGATAACTGAACAACAACATTATATTTCTTGACAAGAGTCACATGAACAGCTAGTGGTGGTCACTTCTCTTTAAGCCTCAGTTTCTTTATTTGTAAACTCTCAGAATGGCTCTAGTCAATCTCTAAGTTCTAAAATTCTTTATGACTGTTATTTCACTAATCAGAATCTTGTCTTCAGTAAGATCTCCAGAGGTCTATTTATTATCTAGTTCATAAACACAGATGTCTAATTCAATTATGATACTGCACACATTTTAGTAGTTGTACTGCTGGGGTTAGTGATTGAAGTGGGAGGTGAAGCCTGGGGAGGAAGAAACATCCCACAGGGATCTAATACCATTGTATATTTAATTGAGTGGTTTCATTAAGCCCTTAGTCTTCAACATCCTGGCACTAAACACAGCCATGCAGAATCACAGACATTGCCAAAAATAATTAAATAAGTGTTATCAGCTGATTTTTCTCCTTTTAATTTTTTAAAATCAGCTTGCCCTATGTAATGACCTAACTTTAGCTTCACTCTTGACCTTGTGGCAAGCATGTAGCCTTTCCTGAATTCTGTTTTTCCATTAGGTATGTTACATGTAAGAAATGCTAGAGTGCTTTGTCTAGGAGATGGACTTGGGAGTAATATTTACAAACAAAAACATTTTCTATGACAAAACTATGTTAAATAGATCCTGTATGTGTTAGTTGTATAATTAATATGAAATCTGAGGATCATAAGGACTTTATTTTTCTTCCATCTTTTTAGGGACTGAAATGGGAACTTTTGAGAAAGAAGAACCAGATCTGAGTTCAGGATGGGACAATTTTTGGCTGTGAGATCTTGAATCAGTTTTTAGAGCTTCTTAGAGCTTCAGTTTTCTAATGGGCTCATAATACCTGCTTACCTCACAGATTGTTCTGAATATCAAGTGTGATAGCATGTCTCATATATTTTGTAAATCTAAAAGTGCCATATGATTTCTGGCTATCATTCTGCCTTCCAATAGTCACTGAGAATATTTGTCTATTGTAATTTTGTATTTTAGCAATCATTAGCAGTGGAGGAGCTTGGTTAGCTCTCAGTGATATCTCTCACATTTAGTTAACTGGCAACCACAAATATTGATAATGATTAACTTTGCAAGGGCAGCAAGCTTTCAGGTAGACCAGATGCTTGGTGTTCTGTCTCATTCATCATCAACAATGCTGCCAGGTAAATTTGGAATCTAAAATAGTTGGTAGAAATGTGTGAAGAAGAATGAAGACAGATTGATTTCCAGATAGAGTACCAGATTGAAACAGTGTTCAGTGCTGGTGGTTACTATGTTTAGAAAATAAACAAGAAAAAAAATAAATCTACAAGAGTTCAGCAATAATAACATTTTGTCAGTTAATCACATTTGATGTGAATAAATTCTGGGTAGAAAAATAATTTTTAGAGAATTGCATTTTGTACTAAACTGAGCTTTAAAAAGTTACCAGAAATCTATAATTTTTTGAATGTCAACCTGTAGAATGATCTAAATATTAATAGTCAATCTCTATATAAATTACCAGGTTGATTATTGTTGACAATTTGAAATTCATGGGATTTAAAATTCAAAATATATAGATAGGAATTCATTAAAACATATATTAGAAGTAGAATGGTATATAGTAGAAGATTCATGACTGTGAAATCAGAAAACATTTGAATTTGAATCCTAGCTCCATCAATTACTAGCTCTGTGAGCTCAAACAAATTACCTTTTGTTCCTCATATGTAAAGTGGATACAATATTTTGGCACTAGCTATATCACAGGATCATTGTGAGGAAATTGGTCTGTTAATCTAAGTGCAGGAATTAGTCTAATTCAATAATTCTGAAGATGTGATATTCTACTGGTGTTATATACTCCCTCCAGTGACCCAGACAATCACTTCTCTATGCTTTAAATTGTAAGGCTTCAAAAGTTTAGAAGAAAGTTTCTGTAGCTAGAAAATTTACCCACTGGCAGCCATCCTTTGTGTATAATATAAAGAGCACTGGGTTGGGAAATAGGAGACTATATGAGGAACAAATCATTCAGACTCATAGACACTCAGTTTCTCATCAGTAAAATAGGGATAATATTTTCATTATCTGACTCACAGGTAAATAAAAGTACTTTATAAACCCTAAAGTATAATATTAGTGAGAGTGATGAAGTAGATGAGAAGAATGTGGTTGAGCTTCCTTAAACTTAGTGGGGTTACTTCTTAGATGGGACTCTATTATCAGTTCTATACCTGAAATCTTTTTAGCTTGGTAGATAGATAGTACCATGGACAGAGTTCTGAACTTCAGTCAGGAAGACTTGAGTTCAAATTCTACTTCAGACATTTGGTAGTTATATGACTCTGGACAAATCACTGAAGGTCTCTCAATTTCAGTTTTCTCTTTTGTAAAGAGGAAATAATAGCATCCACCTTCCAGGGTTATTGTGAATATCAAATAGGATAACTGACAAAAAGTGCTTTGAAAATCTTAAATCAATATGCAAATTCTAGAATTGATGGTGATGATGTCCCACTTCTGGCACATGTCAACTCTTTGACCTTGAGACAGAAATTCATTTATCTATTATTTACTCCAACTTTGTAAGAATATAAATTATAAAGCAAGTCTACATTGGTAGAGGGTATTTCTTTACAGAGAGCTTCTTTCACCATTAAAATAACAGGTAGGGGTACTTTCTCCCCCACTACTTGCTACAGACTTTGTTATTTTGGGAAATAATAAAGAAAACAAGCTTCTTGACAGGAGAGGTATACCTTTTTCCTTTGTCTCTCTAATATCTAATAGTATGTTTGAAAAGTAGTATGTGCTTTATAAGTGCTTGCAGAATTTAATTAAACCATCTAAATATATTTTCCAAAAATAACTTTTATAAATAATGATTTGGGAAGAATAATAACAAATCTAGTTGTCACAGTTCAATAAATGCAACTTAAATATTATCTAGTGCTGGGATTAGGGTCATTGATTGCATTCCCTGACTCACACAAAAAACTTCTTAGAAAATTAATCTATATTTGGATAGAGGTCTAAGTTCAAATTTTATTTCCTCTTTATGTGGTTTTCCTTTTTGTCAACTATGTGTTGATATGTAAGACACTATGCTTAGTACTAGGAAAACAAAGCTTGGTGAGCTATCAATTACATAACTAAGTTGAAATAACTAGGGCCATTTCAATGTTTGGATAAATGCTCAGCAGTGGATCTAGGAAAAAATATGGGAAGAAATTCCAGAGAATAAGAAGGAAAGGATTGGTCACAATCTATACTGATGAAAAGAATAGCAAATCAATCAATCACTCAATCAAGAAGCAATCATCACTCTCAGTTTGATCATATTCCAGGCACTTGGGATGCAAAGACAAAAAATTGAAGCCATTTCTAAACTGAAAGAGCTTATTATGGAGATAATATGCACCTATGTACTTAATTAGTGTTAGGGAGAGAAAGCAATGTTAGCTGTGGAATCAGGCACATGAACTGTGTCTTGAAGGAAGTGAAAAATTATGTGAGGTAGATATGAAGCAGAAGCACATTCCAGGTCAACAGATAGCCAGTCCAAAATTAGTGAGAACAAAGAACAGTGAAAAGATTTGACTAACTGGACCATAGAATTTGGAAAATGTAGTCCCATATAATGAGTACATTCTGATGACATTGCTATGCCACTGATGTATTGAAGTAAAATTCACAAGGTATGTAACCCAAGGAGATGCTTAATTTGTGAATGATTGAATGAATAGCCACAATGAGTTGTAGTGAGATTGGAATGCAAATAGAGATCTAAACTAATCTGATCTTTTCTTTTTTTAATCTGGTCAGTAATAGTATTGAACAACAAATGTCATATAGTTTATTTTGTATCTTTCTAGTTCTCTTACTACAATGCAATACTAAACATTATAGTATCTGTATTTCTTTTTATAAACTGCTAGACTCTACATTCCCGAGTACAGAGATAATGTCTTACCCCGACTCTGTCTCTACTAAACCTTAACAAAGTGCTCTGAATTTTTTTCTCTATGTCTTTCTTATCTAATTGCATGACTATCTTGACTTATGAAATAAGTAGTTCATTTCTTATACTGATAAAAGCAATACCAGTAAAGTCTTCTTCTAGTGCTTCAGTGTGGAGTGGCTTTGAATATAAGCCTAGTGATGGAACTTGAATCTGTGGCCTAAAAACTGCTTTAACTAAGTATGGAGAGATTAATCTATCTCTAGGACTTTCAACATTAGGTGACATTTTTCTTCTTTTTTTGTGATCTCAACCACTCACAAACATTATCAATTAAGGCAATCATTCTTAGATTGGGGTTCTGTGAACATTTAAAAAATTAAAAAATAGCTTTGAAAATGGTATTTCAATACAGGTGGTTTCCTTTGTAATTCTATGTATCTTACTTTATACATTTGATAATGTTATTCTGAGAAATGTTCATAGGCTTCACCAGACTGCCAAAACGGGTCATATGCAACAAGTCTCAAGGATTCTGAATTAAGGAATGGGAAGTTTGTGTCCTACACAGTTGAGTGAATTCCTTAACCATGACCTCACCGATCCTTTAAATATCAAATTAGCTGATAAAGACCAATATCACTTACAGTTATATGGAACATGATGTTATGAAAAAATTTATAATGTATAGTATTTTCATCTATTATATAGATTTTTATGATTTGTACAGTTTTACTCAGAACAACTGTGCACTATGGATAATCCCGTATTATCTTAATTTTGCAGATAAGAAACTAAGACTCAGAAGACGTGGATATCTTATCTAAAGTTGTCACACAAGTATTAAATAGTCAGAATTTAAACCCAGATCTTTTATTTCCTTGGCCAATGCTCTTTACACCACCCCATAATGAATAATATGATAATAACACTATGATCTTTTCCTAGTAACTGAGTAAATGTTTTCTTAATTTTATCAAATTTCTTTGCTGAATAATATGAAAAAGCACAAATCAGGAAGAATAAACATTTAATTTTGTCCTCATAGATTTGCATTTCAATGTTATTCTATTCATAATAATCAAGGAACTGATGAATTATTCACACAAAATCTAAGAGAATCTGGCTACATTTGCCTTAATCTAAAGTGATGTAATTATTTGAAGTCTACTTTGCTTATCAGTAAAGAAATCATTCATATTTATAATCCTGATATTTTATCTGTTTTGCCTTCTATTTTCATGGTCCATAAGATGAATGGACAAATAAAAATTCCAGAGATTTCTTACATCTTTCCACATATGACAATAGAGAATTTAATCCTAGCAGTTCAATTAAAAAAACAAAACAAAACAACACAACTCCCTTTAAGATGCATAATAATCTTTCCCTAGTGGCCATTAAACCAAAAAGAAGTCCTAGGTTCAGGGTTATCATTAGCACAGTGTTATTCTGAGACAAAGAGAAGAACATCTTGATCCATATTGTAAGCCTAACTGGTTATTTTTTTGTTCAACATCTTTGACTAAGCATTCATTATTTTTCTTGATTCATGGATTTATCTTCATTACATTCTGCAGATCATAATCAAGTCCCTAATGATAAGCTTCCTAGCATATCTAAGCTACTTAAGTAATCAACTTCTCAATAATGCATTTTTTTGGCAACTCAATTTGAACTAAGCTATAGCCTTTGAGTGTTCAGGACAGCTGCATTTCTGAGGCAGCATTGTGCAATGAAAACAAGGAACAGTCAGAGTTAGAAACCTGGTTTTAAGCACCAATACTGTTGCTTACTGTATGCCTTTTGACAAGTTATTCAATCTCCTCAATCCTAAATTTCCTCATTTCTATAATGGGGATAATAATATTCATACCATCATTCAAAGTATTGTTATGAGGAAATACTTTGTCAACTTTAACTCTATAGATGTGTGAGTCATTGTTATTATTAGCAAATAAGATATAAACCCCATTGTCACTGCAACAAACTTTAGCAATGTAAAATGTTTCTGTAGTGTTTGTTACTGTAGCTTAGTAAAAACATTATTTCAACATAAAATCTAAAAAGAAGGTTAATTGTCTTCCTTATTGTTTCCTCATAGAGAATGTAAACTCCTTGAGGGCAGGGGCTGTTTCTTTCTTTTCTTTCTTCCCTCCTCATTCCACTACAATATGCTACTGCTTCTCTATAAGTTAGAGGGATATGATTTACCCCTTGTCAACTGGACCAAACTGACCTCTAACCTATGGATGGCCAGAGTCAAACAGAGCAGGGTAAACAAAGAGATAGAAATCAAACAGAAACAATTTCAAAGTGAGGGAAATGACTTGGAAGCAAGGAGGTAATTTAGACACATGTACTGGGACCCTGGCCCTAGTTGGGAGACCTGCTTTAGTGTGGCCAAATCTTAGTACTTATACCTATGACTGTTCAGTGAACTGTAGCCCTGACAATGAGGGGTAGCACCAACAGTGGGCCAAGTCTGATTCATAGCAGGGCTTCATGACCAGAACATAGATAGAGCAGGTACTTGTCTGAGCTCAGAGAACATCCGGTACTGGTCAAAACAACACACTAGTTACATGAAACAATTTTGGGATTTCACTACAGTTGAGGTCATCCAGAGGGTAAATGTGAAGGATTGTTGTTATGCCAAGCTCAGGACACTGCTTGTTTACTGGGCCTCTGCTTTGGAAAACAGGTTGTTGCCTAATCTGACATCCTCAACATGCTGATTCCAGTCTAGGAGGGAGAAAGAGCTCACAGTCCATTTTGCTTTATATTTTTCTTATGCACAAATAACAGTGATGAATACTCTTTAACCACCATTGTAATAATTAGCATTTTTATAGCTCTTTAAGGTTTTCAAAGTACTTTACATCTGTAATTCCATTTGATCCAATCATATACTATGAAAGAGGAAAAGGCTATGATGTTTAAAGTTGCCTTGCCATTACTGACAGAGAAGTGAAGTCCTTTAAATTTTGCATTCAAGGAGGGAGGCAATCACATACCGGGAGGAATATACCATTTGCAATTCTCAGCAGAGTATGATGGTGATTCCGTGAGGATACATACTCCAAATGTCCAAAACTTGGTATGCTGAAAAACTTTATATCCTGCTCAATAATGTGTTTTAGGAGCATTCCTGAATTGCTGGGATTTGGAATTTTTGATAGCTTCCCAAATACCAGATGACTATTTTTTTAAATGTACACTTGTCCATATAATGTTAGAGGCAAAAATTTGCTTATTGTACTTGTACTTTTCGATCCCTGGGGAATAGTGAATGTTCATACCTATGAATAAATTTCTGATACACATCATTTGGTGAGAGAGAACTAGACGAAGCTTGTCTCTCTGGGACTTCCAGTTAACAAACCAGGTGTTATCTTTCATTTGGAGAGAGAGGAAACTATATATATATATATATATATATATATATATATATATATATATATATATATATGCTTGAGAGAAAAATTCTAAGAGCTACTTGTAAAGAAAGGAAAATGGACAGCTTCACATTCTGGCTCAACTTTGCTATTTCAGACTCATTGAATATTATGACCCTTTATACAGTCTGTATTTGCAACCAAATACTACACTATTATCTGAACTTGGCATTTAATTTCCCTCCTCTGTGTCTTTCCATAGGGAGCTTTCTCATTCAAAATCAGATTTTGTTTTGTTTTTTTGCTATATATACATAACTCCAGGCAAATGGAAGGGAACATGCATTTTCTTTTTCTATTGTTTAATACTTAGGAGAATTGCAAGCAGATTTATAATGCATTACATTATATTTATGAAATTGCTTATAATATAGCTTTATCTGGATTGGAGATTAATGAGCACTGCTTGTGAACGAATCCTAGGATTTTGCCCATATAGAGTTAGTACCTAATATGAATCATAGAGGCACAGCTGGATGACTCAGTAGACAGAGCAGCAGCCCTGGAATCAGGCTTTGAGTTCCAAACCTGCTTCCAATACTTACTTAGTGTTATGACCCTGGACAAGTCACTTAACCCTATTTGCCTTAGTTCCTCATTTGTAAAATGATCTGGAGAAGAAAATGACAAACCACTCCAGTATCTCTGCCAAGAAAACCTTAAATTGGGTCACAGAGAATCAGATATAACCAAGATGACTCAACAACAACAATGAATCACGGAAACTCAAGAGTTGAAAAGAACCTCAGAGGTCATATAGACCAACCTATTCCTGAATAAGTATGTTCTCAACACAATCCCTGAGCAGTGCTTTGTGTGAACACTTAGAATGACAAGCAAGTTACTTTGTTCTGTGCAAGCCAGCTTTGGAGTAGCTCTAATTGTTAGAAAACTTTTCTTTATGTAAAATCTGATTTTGGCTTTTTATTATTTCCATTCATTGCTTCAGTTCTTCTGGGATCAATAACAAGTTTAATCATTGTTTTATGTGATGGTCCATTAAATGCCACCCTACTACCCCTTTAAGTTTTCTCATTTCCATGTTAACTACACAAAGTTCTATTATATAATTATATGTAACGATCTCTAGAATCTTCACCATCCTGGTCACTCATTTATACTCTCCAACTTTTCATTATTCTTTCTAAAAAGTGGTGTCCCTACTGAACACAATACAGTTGATGTGGTCTATCCAGGTTAAAGTGTCTGAGAGCTAAACTGATGGAACTATGTGGCTTTTCAACAGCTGAGCATATAAGGAATAGCTGCTTATGAAAGAGAAACCCAAATGGTATTTGGGAGAATAGCAGAGCTGTCCTGAGGTTTGAGTCACCCTTTCTATGTACAGTCTGGGATAATATAACTAACATTTAAGCCAAATTTCTCCATGTATAGAGAAACAAATTGTGATGCTAGATCGATATCTGTCTATTCTGAGGCAATTAAGATGCAGATAGGCTCATTTTAAGAGGGAACCTGATCCCAGTACCTTAATGAAACTTGTGAGCAGTGTTAAAAGAGATATCGCTTCTGTTAACTACTTATTCATCTTGTATATGGTTTGTTTTGAATATATTTGTTGCATATTATCTCTCCCATTAGACTGTAAGGTCTTTGTGAACGGGGGCTACCCTCCCCCTTTTGTATCTTTAGGAATTAGCGTAGTGCCTAGCACATAGTAGGAGCTTAATAAACCTTCATTAATTTACCATTGAGTAGATCAGTAAGGAAACTCTCAAGGTCCACTTTAAACTCAGACTCCAAGAAGAGCTATAAACTCTACTGGAGTATTAGAAAAGGTAAGTAGTAATCTTGTTAAATTATTTTAAATATTATGACCAGAACACCTGGGAGCTTGAGCTAGTCTACCAGTTTGTCTCATAGAAATATCATTTCCTTAAGAAGACACACGCCAAGAACGTTGATTTAACAGACCCTATATACTAAGCATCTGATGTTAAGTGAGAAATTTAATGTCTTTTAAGGTTCAATATCTATCCTTCACAAAACTAGAAAATGGAGTAAAACTCTCTCTCTCTCTCTCTCTCTCTCTCTCTCTCTCTCTCTCTCTCTCTCTTTCTCTCTCTCTCTCTCTGCCCCCACCCTCCTTCCCCACCTCCCACCCCAACCAGAGCAATAGTAACAATAGTTCACATTTCCATGGCACTTTAAGAATAATAAGTATTTTCTCCATAATAATGTGGAAAAGTCAAGTAGTAGTATGCCCACTTTACAAATTGCAGAACTGTGTCTCAGAGGGGTTGATCAGCTCTCCTAGACACATAGTAGAAGGCCCAAAATTTGAACACTCATTATCTAATCAAATCCCAGTGCTTTTTTCCCCTTTCAATATTCCAGTAATTTAGGCTTTCCATGCCAAAGGCACCTTTGACATGAGTTACGCTTCTGGGATAATAATTGCTAATGCTACTCCTCCTTACCTCCTTCCCAATCATGTCATACCTGCCTGAGGTCCTAAACAGTGTTAATTGCAGAATGCACACTTCAATTCTTCTTTCTGAGCTGTGGTTCATGTTGATAAGTTAACATCTCTACAACCAGCTTAAAATAATTAAGGAAAATGTTACAGAATTGTGGCATGCCTACATGCATACTAACAACATTTAAATTTTATTCAGTGCTGACAGATATGAATTTCTTTTTCTATTCCTGTACTCACAGTGTCAAATGGAGTATAACAGGGCTCTAAATGGAATTTCCGATACTTTTAATGATTCCAAGAAAATTTGCAATGTGTTTTTCTTCTTCTAATTCTTGACCTCCTAGAAAATGAGCCACTGAAGCTTGTGCTATTATGGTTGCTTGGTTCTTGGTTCTTGGTTCTTGCTAGGACGGTTCAAAATGACATATGTTCCCACAGATCCAAGTTCTGTTTTTGTGACTACAACAGCCTTCTTTCTGTAGGGCCACAGTTCAAGTTGTTTGCTCTTTTGATCCATATGGCATATGGAAATTGCTCATGTGAATGGTCAAACTTCCCTGTTTTGTTAGTGCAGCAGGTTCCTCCTTGCCCTGTTATTTGACTCAGTCTGTGAGTCAAAAAACTTTGTTTTGTCCCTGAAGCATGTTTACCTCCCTGACCATGTGTCAGGAACTATAATTTCACAGTCCTGTGGAGACTGACTCAATGCTGTGATATACAAACCCTAACCAGGGATCTTTTTAATTACACCACCTTTGAGAGTGCCAGAAGCAGGGCCTCAAAGTTTCTTTTGTAGTCCCAATTGTCTCTTTGTTTACTTCTTGAGTGCTTCTCCTAGTCTTATCTGTAGGTTTACTTGCTCTAGTTCATGAAAGTAAGTAGTCTTTAGAGAATTTTTTTCCTCATACATCTTATGTGAAAACACATGGAAGAGAAATTAGGCTTCCTCTGTGTGGCCTCAGAGGGTAGAATCACAAGCAGGGGGTAGAAGTTGTGAAGAGGCAAATTTAAGCTTAATTATAAAGGTGGGGATTTAGTGTGTGTGTGTGTGTGTGTGTGTGTGTGTGTGTGTGTGTGTGTTTGGGGGGCACTGTTCTAACAACTGGTACCATATGTAAATGGAATGGGCTGCCTTAAGAACTAGAGGGTATCCCCCTCCCTTCACTAGAGGTCTTCAAGCCAGGACTAGATGACCCATTATTGGGTATATATTGTACAGAAAACTGTTTAGGTAGAGACTGGACTAGATAGCTTCTCAAGTTCCTTACAATGCTGAAATTCTATTTTGTTTGGCACTAGTGATAGGCAGGACTTCTTTCTGAAAAGCTAAATTAGTATCAGAGATTAAGATTTTATACAATATGAAAATTTCTACATCAGCAAAGAAAACCAAAAGGAAAAGTCCCTATGTTCAAAATCAAACATTATTTTAGAATGACAAGACCTGTAACTGGCTAACAGACTATTTGCTATAAATGACATTTTATAGCTGAAGTAATAAAGGGAGATATTCCTACTCATAAATAAAAAATTCCATTGAACTGAAATCCTTACTGGCATGGCTTGAATTGGGCATTCACAATCAAAAAAATGTGTTTTAAATTATTGTGTTTCTCCCAGTTCTGGTATAACAGATTACTGTTGAAATATTAAATCAAACATGCTTATATAGGCTGACAAAGGGAGCCTTCCATTCAGTGTAATTTACTAGTGATTTGATATGATTTCTTATATTTACAAAATTTCTCCATTAATGAGTTTTCAAACAAACCTCATACAAAATTTTCAAGGATTTTTGTAGCAATAAAATACATTTCTCCCTTGAGAGATCATAAGCACAAAAATATGCATTTCATATGAAAAGATATGGTGGTGTATTCATTGTTCAATGCTTAGATACATCAAAACATACAAGCAGGATATTCTTAGTTTGGCAACCAAGACAGCAAAATAACATACTGTACTATATGATGAAATCTAAGAATACCTTAAGGGACACAGATTCTGGATAGTTAGGACCCAGAGTTACTGCAATGAATGATGGGGAAACAGTTCCATTTCTGCAAATCTGCTTTAAGTGAAGATTCTGAATAAAATATCGCCTTTTTTTGTTGTTGTCTCTCAGTAGGGCAGCTGGGAATGTGAGATTATGCAAATGACAGCACCATTTGTTTTAGGTTTGCTTATTTGACTAGAGTGTCTACCATAGGAAAAAAGGACTGGCAAAAACAATATAATTAGATAATACTTTTTGAAATTTTGGGAACTATGTCATGGAGAAGACTATATATTCCCACAGGAAGAATAAAATAATTGAAGGTGTGAGAGGTGAGAGGTGAATTCCAAACCAAATAATGGGCTAGTATATAAATATAAGTATGACCAACAATTGGTCATAGAATCAAATACATGTTTCAATTTCATTAAAATATATAAAGTACAAATCAGTATGTTAGACTCTAAAAATATAAAGATAAATATGACATTTTCACATGGACTTTATAATCTAATAGACACAGACACAATTGTGCCTTAATCCCAAATATGGTAGGTAACATTCTGCTGTAAGGGGGAGTAAGGGAAGGCAATGGTATATAGTGGAGTAAATGAATGAGTTTGGGAGAAAGGATCTGAGTTTGGACCGTAAATTACAACTGATACAAGGGCATAACCTTTCTGGCCCTCATTTTCATCATTTGTAAGATATGTCTTGGCACAATAGTTAATGACCATAGTAATCTAGTGTTTAATAAACTCAAAGATTCAAGCTTTTGGGATAAGAATTCACCATTTGGCAAAAAAAAGTTGCTGAGAAAACTAAGAAAGATCTTAGAAGAAATTAGGCATAGACCAACATCTCATACTATATATGAAGTTTTGAGCAAAATGGATAAATGATTTAGACAGAAACAAGAGATAGAGCTAAACACAGGAAATAAAATGGATAAGTTTGATTGCATAAAATTAAAATGTTTTTGAACATACAATGCTAATGTAGTCAAAATGAAAAGGAAAACAATTAACTGGGAAAATTTTACATTGAATATAAAAAAAGCCTTATATTTTCAAATAGATAGGGAACTGAGCTAAATTCTAAAAGTAAGAGCCATTACCAACTGATAAATGATTAAAGCATATAAAAGGGGGAGTTTTCAGAAGGAGAAATCAAAACTTTCAATAATCACTTGAAAAAATTCTCTAAATCATTACAAATTAGAGAAATGAAAATTAATGCAGTTCTGAGTTGTCACCTATCAGATTGACTAACATGACAACAAGGGAAAATGGCAAACATTGGAGAGGATATGAAAACAATTGGGACATTAATACACTATTAGTGGTGTTTAAACTAACCCAACCATTTGGAGAACAATTGGGAGCTATGCCTAAAGGGTTCTAAAAACTGTGCAAACTCTTTGACCTAGCAATACTGTTACTATGTTTGTTTCCCAAAAGATATCAAAGAAAAGGGAAAAGGATCTATTTGTACAAACATATTTACAGAAGCACTTTTTGTGGTTGCAAAAATTTGGAAATAGGATACCCATCAATTGAGGAATGTTTGCAAAAGCTGTGGTACATAATTGTGACAGAATATAATTGTGTTATAAAAAATGATGAGCAGGATGATTTAAGAAAAGAGAAACTGGGAAAACTTATATGAACTGATATAAAGTCAATTGAGAGGACCCAAAACACTGCACACAATAAGCAGTATTGTAATGATGCTCAATCGTGAAAGACTTAGTTACTCAAGAAATGATGAGCAGGCAGATTTCAATTTCCAATGGGGGAGGGGGAATCAATGTTCTCTTTCACAGCATGACTAATGTAGAAACATTTTGCATTGCTATCCATGTATAACTTATATTGAATTATTTGGCTTCTTGCCTTACAGTGAAGTGATCTAATCCAGGAGAACATTTTACACAGTAATAGCAGCATTGTGAGATGATCATCTATGATAGAATTTGCTCTTCTCAGTAGTACAATGATCCAAGACAATCCCAAAAGACTCTTGATAGAATATGATATCCATATATAGAGAAAGAACTATGGAATATGAATGTAGATTGAAGCATACTATTTTCATTTTTTGTTTTTTTAATTTTTTTTTTCTTGTTTGCTGTTTATTTTTCACATGAGTGATGTAGAAATAGGTTTAACATGATTGCACATGTTTAACCTATATTTGATTGCTTGCCATCTTGGAAAGGGGGGGAAAGTAGAGGGGGGTAAAAATTTGGAACTCCAATTCCTTTAAAAACAAATATCGAAAACTATCTTTACATTGTAATTGTAAAAAATAATATACTCTTTATATAGAAAAAATTTCAAGAAAAAATGTTTTAAAAAAGTATGCTTCAATCTGTATTTTGATACCATTCAATTTTTCTTTTGGGATGAATAGCATTTTTCACTATAAGTCCTTCAGAGCTGTCTTAGATAATTTTATTGCTGAGAATAACTGTCATTCACAGCTGATCATCTTACAGTACTGTTTTTACTTTGTACATAGTAAAATTCACTTTGCATCAGCTCAAGTAAGTATTTCCAGGGTTTTCTGAGAACATCTCACTCATCATTTCTTAGAGCACCATATCAAAATCACATACCACAAATTGTTCATCCTTTGCCCAATTGATACGCATCGCCTCAATTTCCAGTTCTTTGCCACCAGAAAAAAAGTTCTTATAAATATTTGTGTACATATAGTTCTTTTTCCTTTGTGTTTTCTCTTTTGGAATAGAGACCTAGTAGTACTCTTCTTAGGTCAAAGGGTATGCAGGGTTTTATAACACTTTAGGCAAAGTCACAAATTGCTCTACAGAATGGTTTAATCAGTTCACAATTGCATCAACAATACATTGTCTCATTTTTCCACATGCCTTTCAACATTTGTCATTTTCCTTTTTTTATCCTATTAGACAATCTAATAGGTAGGAGGCAGTAGCTCAGGATTGTTTTAATTTGCATTTTTCCAATAAGTAGTGAGTTAGAGAATTTTTCATATGGCTATAGATAGCTTTGAATACTTCATCTGAAAACTGTTCATACCTTTTGATCATTTATCTATTGGGGAATTTAAAAATTCCACTCAGTTCTCTGTTTTTTTTAGAAATGAGGCCTGTAGGAGGTGGAGGCAAGATGGCGGAGTAGAAACAGCACTTCCAGGGTGTGCCAGCCCAGACCACTTCAAAATTATGTAAAAGGGGACTCTGAATGACCTCTGGAGCTCCAGCACCCACAGAATGACACAGAGAAGCTAATCTCCTGCTGAGGAGAGCCCGGCAGCCTGGCAGGGAACAGCCAACACAGAGCTCTGAGAGCCAAGCCCAGGACCACATGAGTTGGAGGTTGTAGCCACAGGGTGGCCAGACCAGCAGCCTGCTGGAGGGACCCACAAAACAACAGCAGCTATGGCTTTTCCAGAATTACCAACACATAGATGCCTAGGAAATAGTGAGAGGTTAGTGCCCTAGGGACTTTGGGACAAGTATTTGGGAACATATCAGCTTCTTCCCCTGGGGGGGAGGAGCCACAGCACAGCCGCCATTTTGCAGCTACAGTTGCAGCCTCAGTTCCGGGTCTGTGGACTGTAGGGGGATCCAGCAATCAGTCTGGGGGGGTGGGTAATCCCTCTTACTTTAGCCTCCCTGGATCTGGATTGTGGTCTTGGGTGGAGGTCTTGCAGTGTGTGTCCATCATGCCAGAGTGTGTGGGTGCTTCAGGGAGGGCACCCAACTAATACTTCCAGCAGTTGAGAATACCCCAACATTAGGGAAAGAAGCTCCTCTGTCTGGTGGCAGAGTCCTACTGTAGCAACAAGGTCAAAATCAAGTAATTAAGTGGCAACATGCCTAGGCAAAGGAAACAAAATAAACAGAAAAATTCAACATTAGATTACTATTTTGGGGGCAAAGAGGATCAAAGCATGGTACAGGAGGAGACTGTGAGGTCAGAAATCCTGCACCAAAAGCCCCAAATGAAAATATGAGCTGGGTACAGGCCATAGAGAACTTTAAGAAGGATTTTAAAAACCAAATGAGAGAAGTGGAGCAAAAATTGGGAAGAGATATGAAAAGGATAGAGGAAAAGTATGAAATGAGGGTCAACAACCTGACTGAGGAAAATAACACCATAAAAAATAGACTAATTCAAATGGCAAAAGAGGCTCAAAAAGCAATGAGGAGAAGAATGTCTTAAAAAGCCAAATTTGCCAGATGGAAAAAAACGAATTTCAAAAGCTCACTGAGAAGATTCATTCCTTCAGAATTAGACTGGAGCAAATGGAAGTTAGTGACTTTATGAGAAATCAAAATACTATTAAACAGATCCAAAGAAATGAAAAAAATAGATGGCAATGTGAAATATCTCATGGGAAAAACTACTAATCTGGAAAATAGATCGAGGAGAGATAATTTAAAAATTATTGGACTACCTGAAAGCCATGACCAAAGAAAGAACCTAGAAATCACCCTTCAAGAAATTCTCAAGGAAAATTGCCCTGATGTTTTAGACCTAGAGGGCAAAATAGAGGTTGAAAGAATCCAATAATCACCTCCTGAAAAAGATCCCAAAATGAAAACTCCTAGCAATATTATAGCCAGGTTCCAGAATTCCCAGGTCAAGGAGAAAATACTACAAGCAGCCAGGAAGAAACAATTTCAATATTCTGGAAACACAATCAGAAAAATGCAGGACTTGGCAACTTATACGCTGAGGGATCAGAAGGCATGGAATATGGTATTCCAGAGGGCAAAAGAGCTGAGATTAAAACCAACAATCACCTACCCAGCAAAACTGAATATCTTGTTTCAGGGGAAAATATGGTCATTCAGTGGAATAGAGGACTCAAAAATTCTTTTTTTTTTTGTTTTTTTTTAAACAAATGCTTTATTAACTTCTGTTTTACATCATTCATTTCCGCCAGATTTTGAGTTACAATCATTTTCCCCCCATTATTCCCCTACCCACCCTCCCAGAATAGTAGTCCCACAAGATATCACTTCCTCCAATCTGCTCTCTCCCATACCTTCTCCCATTCCCCCATCGACTTTTCCATTAGAGGAAGGTGAATCTTTGCATCCCAATGCCTGCACATCATATCTCCCTATTACAAGCGAAAGAGTATTACTAATAGTATTTATATATATTTGAAACATTTAATGTTACGACCTCAAATTTCAGATCCATTTCCTCCCTCCCTTGTCACCCATTCCTTCTTGGGAGATAAGCAATTCAGTATATGTTGTACATGTCTAGCTATGCAAAACATTATCATAGTAGATATATTGTACAAGGCTGCTTATAATTCCCTCCCACTCATCCCACCCCCCACCTGGTCCATTCCCTACATAATCCTGTCCCTCTTCTATAGTGGGTACTTCCAACCTCCCCTCACCCCAAGGATGCCCTCCCATCCATCATCCCTCCTCTCATCCCCCTTCCCCCTATCCTGCTGCAGGTTGAGATATCCCATTTAGTATGTATGTCATTTTCTCCCTGAACCAAATTCAATGGGAATGTGGTTTTGCCTTTTTAGCCTTCCTTATTCTCCCCCTCCTTTGCAACCACTTCCCCTTGCTTCTACATGGGATAGTTTACCCTACCCTGTCTCTCCCCATCTCCTCTTGCCACTTTCCTCTCTCACCTCATAATTTCATCCCTTGAGTATTCTCCCTTCCCAACAAATTCAACCTATGCCCTCTATCCATATATAACTGTAACCATATACACACACATTCACATATGTATTCATATGACCACACCCCCTTCTTCCATTATTTTCATAGTGAGAAAGATATCATCAGTCACAGTTATTGCTTTTCCATATAGGAATGTAAATAGTTCAACTTTGATAAGTTCCTTTTGATTTCTTTTCCCTTTTCCCAAAAATTCTTGAGGAAAAAACTAGAGTTGAGTAGAAAATTTGACATTCAGACACAAGAAGCAAGAGATGCTTGAGAAGGTAAACAGGGAAAAGAAATCAAAGGGAACTTATCAAAGTTGAACTATTTACATTCCTACATGGAAATACAATAACTGTGACTGGTAAAACCCTACTCAGTATGAAAATAATTGAAGAAGGGTATATGAGCATATGAATACATATGTGAATGTCTCTATATATGTTTACAGGTATACATGGATAGAGGGCACAGGTCAAATTTGGTGGGAAGGGAAGATACTTAAAGGCTGAAGTTAAGAGGTGAGAGAGGAAATGTGGGAAGAGGAGATGGGGAGAGACAGGGTGGGGTAAACTGTGTCATGTAGAAGAGGCAAGGGGAAGTAATTGCAGGGGAGGGGAAGAAGAGGAAGGCAAAAAGGCAAAACCCTATTTTCATTGAATTTGTCTTAGGGAGAGAATGACTTGCATATTTAATGGCATATCTCACCCTGCAGGAGAGTAGGGGGGAGGGGATGAGAGGGGAGATGATGGAGTGGAGGGCATGCTGTGGGGAGGGGAGGTTGGAGGCACACACTTTTGAGGAGGCACAGGATCAAAGTAGGGAATGGACTAAGTGGGGTTTTGGATGGGTGGGAGGGAAATATAAGCAGTCTTTCACAATATATCTACTATGATAACGTTTTGCATAGCTATACATGTACAACATATACTGAATTTTTTATTTTCCCAGTGGGAGTGGGTGACAAGGGAGGAAGGGAATGGATCTGGAATTCTAAGTTTTAAAATCAAATATTTCAAATATATATACATAAATACTATTCTTAATACTATTTTGCATGTAATTGGGAGATAAGATGTGCAGGCATTGGAGCCTGCACAGAGATTCACCTTGCCCTAATGGAAAAGTCGAAGGGGGTATGGGAGAAGATATGGGAGAGATCAGATTGGATTAGGGCATATCCTGTGGACTGCTATTCTGGGGTGGTGGGTAGGGGAAAAATGGGGAAAAATAGCAACTCAAAATCTGGCGGAAATGAATGATGTATACCAGAAGTCAATAAAGCATTTGGTAAAAAAAAAAAAATGAGGCCTGTATAAGAGAAATATGTTTAGAAAATTTTTTCACAGTTATTATTGCTAACTTTATTTCCCTCCATTCTTTCCCCCCATTTATTCTCTTCTCTCTCTCATTTCACCCTGTTCCTCTTAAAATTGTTTTGCTTCTGACTACCCCCTCCCCTAATCTGCCTTCCCTTCTATTATTCCCCTCCCTTCCTTTGTCCCCTTCCTTCCCTACTTTCCTATAGGGCAAGATAGATTTCTATACATAGTTTTATGTGTATATTATGTCCTCTATGAGTCACTTCTAATGAGTGTAAGGTTTGTTCAGACCTGCTTACTTCCACCCTCTTCCCTTCTACTACAAAATCTTTTTCTCTCCTTTTTTATGTGAGATAATTTACTCCTTTCTGCCTCTCCCTTTCTCTTTTCCCCAGTGTATTCCTCTTTCTCCCACCTCAATTTTTATTATTCTAGATATCATCCCATCACATTCAATTCAAACCTGTGCACTCTCTCTGTATACACTCCTAATTGCCCTTATAATGAGAACTTTCTTATGAGTTACAAGTATCTTCTCATGTAGACATATAAACAGTTTAATTTTAAGACCCTTATGGTTTCCCTTTTTTTGTTTAACTATTTATTCTCATCTTGAGTCTTGTGTTTGTAAGTCAAACTTTTTATTTGCCTCTTCTCTTTCCATCAAGAATGATTGAAAGGCCTCTATTTCCTTCATTTTTCTTCTTTTTCCCCCTAGAAGCATTATACTCAGTTTTGCTCAGTAGATGATTCTTGTTTGTAACCCTAGCTCCTTTGCCCTCTAGAATATCACATTCCAAGCTCTCTGATCTTTTCATGTGAAAATGGCTAAATCTTGTGTTATCCTTACTTTTCTTCCACCATACTTATATCGTTTCTTTCCCGTTGCTTATAATATTTTCTCATTGACTTGGGAGCTCTGGAATTTGACTATAATATGACAGTATTCATTTTGGGATTTCTATCAGTACTTACTTGACCAGTAGATTATTTTAATTTCTATTTTTACTCTCTGGTTCTGGGATATCAAAGTAGTTTGCTTTGATAAATTCTTGAAAGATGATATCTAGGCTCTTTTTTATCATAATTTACATGTAGAACAATAATATTTAAATTATCTCTCCTGGATCTATTTTCCAGGTCAATTGTTTTTCCATTGAAATATTTCACATTATTTTTTTTCCTTCTTTTGCTTTTGTTTTGTTGTTTCTTGATATCTCATGAAGTTATTAGCTTTTCAAACAAGGATTTTCTTTAGCAAATTTTTGTACCTCTTTTTCCATTTGACCAATTCTACTTCCAAGGAGTGTTTTTCTTCAGTGAATTATTGTGCCTCTTTTCCCATTTGGTAAATTCAGTTCTTAAAATCATTTTTTCCTTATTGATTTTGGTACCTCTTTTAGCATTTGTGCTATTTGTTTTTTAAATTATCATTTCCTTGAGAATTTTTTTTTTGCATCCCCTTTAACAAATGGTTGATTTATTTTTTCATGATTTTCTTGCATCACTCTCATTTCTGTTCTCAATTTTTCATCTGTCTCTCTTATTTTATTTTCAAAACCCTTTTTGGAATTTTCCATGACCTGAGACTAATTCATATTTTTCTTGGAGTCTTTGAATGTAGGAGCTTTGAATTTGTTATCTTCTGAGTGTCATTTTTTATCTTCCTTGTTGCCATAGTAACTTTCTCTGGTCAGAATTATTTTCTTCCGTTTGTCCATTTTCCCAGCTTATTTCTTGACTTTTAATTCTTTGTTAAAGTAGGTCTCTGCTTGCATTCTCCTAAACTTCAGGGTTTTTGTATAGCTGTTTTCACTGATATTTCTAGGAAGCTATAAGTTTTCAGTTCTTCCAAAGCGGTATGATCTGAGGAGAGGTGTGTTGAATACTCTCCTTGACTGTGTTCTGATTTATGAGCAACCACAAAAAACTCTTTCTTGCCCTGGAACTGAAAGGAGGGTTCTTGCTTCCCTGTGGGGCAAGTTCTGGTGTGCTTATGCTCTTTCTTGCCCCAGGATTGCCACTCAGGACTATGATCCAGATCTGAGTGTGGGCAAAGCAGCACAGTCTTGCCCCTAGTGCTAGAAAAGAGACCCCTGTAATAACTTTCTGATCAGTTGTTCATCTACCTTCCTATCTATGGGCTAAGTTCCAGAAGCAGCTGCTGCCACTGCTGATTGAGTGGCTCCCAAAACCCACTCCTGGTTTACTAGGGCAGCAGGTAGTACTGACTTGCCCTATGATGTACTGTGCTCCACTCTCACCTAGGTTTGACAGATCTTTCCTGATGGCTTTCTAAGTTATTCTTTCCTGGAAAATTATTTCACCTCATTATTTTGTGGGTTTTGTGTCTCCAGGAATTGTTTCATGACATAATTGAACGGTTTTTAGAGGGATTTGGGGTATAACTCAGAAGAGTGGCTGCCGTTTCTTCACCATCTTGTCTCTGCCTTCTTGAGCTTATTTTCTAATGAGGGATGACAATATAGTAAAGGTAGTTAGGAAGGAAGAGGAGAAGGTACCTGTGTAGGGACGTGATGGAAAAATCTGGCATGTCATGAGCAGAAAGAGAAGTGTAGTAAAGGAATGGATGGCCAGGAAATTTCCTCAAAATGGAATTTCTGAGAGAAACTTACAAATGAACATAAGTGATCTTCCAGACTGAGAAGGTTGTAGGGTGGTAAGAACTTCCTGGGTGAGAAGGTAGCTAAGGGATGATAGAAAAGTCTAATGATTCACCAGTGGAACAATGAAATAAATTCAGAGAAATGAAATTGCATATCTCTTAATGAATAGGAAATGAATGGTTACCAAACTGGGAAATTGGGCATATAATTAACATTAATCAATTATTTTATTTAAAATAAATTTGTATTCCTCCTTAAAATTTTGAGGAACTTTTCAGACTGTTTCATATGGACCTGTTTTTTTAAAAAATGTCCAAGGAATTTTGAGCTAATATATCAATTTTCTTTTCCTAAATTTCCCTCCAGGAAGCAGTAGAATTTAGAATTATTCCATTACCCTTGGAACTGCCTCGAAATCCTCTAGCCTATGGTTAGTACATGTTCATAATTGTTGATAACATGATGGATATAATGGTGTTTGGTCTAACTCTGCAGAGCATTTTTTAAAGTAAAGACTGATAAAACATTTCTCCCATTTGTTCTCCTATCTCCAAATTTATCCAAAACTGTGATAACTGCCTGAAAATTCCACACTTCAAAGATCTGTGTATTCATCCATGTAGGTTAGGTACTCCTGTCATGGGGACAGACTGCAATTTCTATATTCTTTAGCAGATAAATTTTCTGAACTTTTTTGAACAAAAATTCTCCACCTTATGCTCAACCTGTGGTCTTTAATACATAAACAGTTATGTTTATATTTAAACTAATTTAACTAATATTTAAACTAATAGATATGAATATTAAGAATTTAATTTAATATGAAGGCTTTGATTGTTATTAGCCTGGTAATGTGACTCTCAAAATATAGCTAACCCATTCCCAGATTAAACACACAATTTTTTACTGCGCCCATATTTGAAGCCTTTATGGCTTGGTCAGATCTTGTGGAGTTTATGTTCTATAGGCATAGTAAAACACAACTAACTTTATGCCACAATAAGGTCTTGGTATAAATCTTTAGTCTTGTACTAAATCTTTGTCTTCCAGATGCAGTACCTGTTATATTTCAGAATATAGGTTAGCCAAACAGTTTTTTCTTTAACTCAGTATGTGCTTTTTAAAAGTGGTCTTTGAATCACTTGACCTTGACTGGATTTCAGCTTCTCATCTCAAAGGAGCCAGTTCACTGCAGTGTAGTGCAATGAAGAGCACTGAATTTGGAATCAGAAAACCCGTGTTAGAGTCCCAGGTCAAGCACTTAGTTACTGTGCAAACTCTGGCAAATTAAGTCCTCTTGGCCTTAGCTACTCATCTATAAAATGAAAGGACTATACTTATGAGTCCTTTCTAGCTCTTGGTCTATTTGATCTATGATCCTATGATCTCAGTACATCTGCCTTCTTCATTGTGACTTGATCAAAACTTGCCTTCAGTTCCAGTTTTTTCTTTCTTCTGGTCGATGTGGTTTGCTCTTGGTATTACACTGTGGTAGTCAGCCCAGTCTCACATTTCAAAATATTCATGTCTCCCCCTAGTATTTTATGCCTCAGTTCCCTTTGTCTTTCATGAATTTGACCAAACCTACTTGTGACAACACCAGCTGTTATACTTTATGACTCTAGAATATCAGAGTTTCACTTTTGGATGTATTTCCCCAGATAGTACAAATTAATTGTTTTAATATCACTTAGCCTGAATGCAGTGATTTTTTTTCTGCTCTCTATGAATTGCAGGTCAGTTTAACAACTTGTTCTCCAAGTCATTATTTTATTGGGTAGCTTGTTGACTTTACCTGAAATTTTTATACTTAATTGAAAAAGTATTAAAAAAAAAACTAGGTAGCTAGAATGGGTTTTTGATAAAGAACCATAAATCAGCAAGTCAAAAGAGAGGAAAGGATCTGGTTTCACTAAAGCATGAGTGTTTAAAACTAAGGAAAGCACAAAGCTGGAAAAATAATATCTTTGAATACCAGGGTGATTGATTGCATTTTGTTAAGTAAATAAAGATATCTCAATGAATTCCCCCTACACACACCTTTTTTTTTTGATCTGTGTAATGACACAATCATATCAGGGAGGTTACTATGGTAGTAGTATCATTGATTGGAGAGGGAATATTCTGCAGGCAGGTAGATCACTTGGGGAGGTATGATAATTCAGATAAGAAAGAATGAAAACTTGAAACATGGTATTGGAAGTTAGAATAGCAATTAAAGAACAGATAATTATTATATTGCAAAGGAAAGGACTTGGTGGTAGGTGGGGCCTGCCTAGAGATTTACCACCCAACCAACTGACCTCTTCAATATCAGGCTCTCTTATAGATCTCTGTATAGAACTTAGGCCACCTGCCTCCAGACTTCTTTATCTTTATACCTTCCCAGCAAGCTCTGTAATATCTTTGTATACAAACCTCTGGTGTAAGCCATTCAGGCTTGCTACAGTGTTTTAGAGGCCATCTCTGGATCAGACACACCTCTCATAGCTCCATCTTGCCTCACAGATCACAAAGACATCATACTGAGGGAGGAACTTGAACAGTCTAATCATCTGCCTCCCCAAAGAGCCTCTATTCAACCACTAATATTTTGGCTGCATTCATTCCTCAAAGATTAGCATTGTTTCTTTTCACTCATACTTGCCCTATTCCAGTGACTCTGAACCTTTGGCTGCTGAAATACTCTAATCACCCTGAATCTTAAAATGCCCCACTTTACACCAACCCTACCTTCCCATTAAGATGACTTCTCTAGAATTCCTGCTACAAAATTAGCAAAGATTTTTGTCTTAAATAATTTCCTTTCTCACTCTTTACATCTCCTTATATTTGCTGACATCAGTCTTCTTCCAGAGATGACATAACAATCCTGGCAATGAATTTCATCGCTGGTTGAACTTGCACATGCTCCTGACTCACTGATCAATGGTAAAGAAGTCAAAATACACATTGCTCAGCAACAACTCCTCCTTTGAGATAAACAAATTTCAAATATATCACCCAATCTAGATCCTAGTTTCTATCAACTCCCAAGCAATCTTTTTGCTTTCTTAATGAGTTAATTTCCTACTTTTTTCCTCCCATTTACTTTTGTAACAAGATTTTGTACATACATATATATACACACATATTTGTGAATAAATACATGTATGTATACACATGTATGTATATACCATGCTTATGTATATTATAAATATAAAGTTAAAGAATAGATAGATAGATTCATTCTCTCAAATGCTTTAACTTCTCAGTTCCTCAATCTACTCAAATTTTATGCTGTACTTCATTCTACACCAGAAATCCACAGTGATGGTGATAAACTTGACCTACAAGTGTTCTACTTCGGAGTTCATAAACCCTCACATTCCTTTATCTACTAGTAATCTTTCATTATTCCATATTTTCCTCTGCCTTAAGACCATTAACCCTGTTACTCATCCTCAAATCAATTTCTAATTCTTTTACCCTTTAATTCTTTCCCAGGAAATAGATCCTGCACTCATTACACTTGTTTTTCTTCTTTCTCCCTTAATCCTATCCTCTATAGTCAATTTTCTTATTCCCTTTCCCTATTCCCAATAACATTTTACCAAAACCCTAATTACTCTTACCATTCATCATTTTTGCTTCTATTTGTATGATGTGGAAGAGAGCCAGAGAATCAATGCCAACTAGGTTCACCACCAGTTTATGTTCTATAATTTCAAAAAGGTTTTCATTATAGCAAAGCAATCCTTTACATCTCCCTAAAAAGTACACTATCTCATTCATTATTCTTTTAAACTTCTTCTCCTTTTCCCTCCCCCATCAAATATGTCTCTCATTTGATGGCCTCATCTCATTCTTACTTCACTGGAAAAGTTGAGGCTATTCTCTCAAAGGCAGTTCCCTTTTCTCCCCTCCTCTTCATCTCACATATTCAAATGCCTTTTGCTACTATGTCTTCCTTTACCTTTCTCTCTTATAAGAAGGTAATGATCCTTGACAAGTTAAATTTCACCCCATGCATCCTTGAATCTATCTTTTGCTATCTTCCCCAATATACTGTTGCCTTTATCATCTCCAATTTCTGTCTAATCTTTAATCTTTCCCTATCTCTGGCCCTTTCTCTGCTGTGTGAAAATATGTTCATGTTTTTCTCATCCTAAAAACAATTTTTAAAAATGATACCTTATTCATTCCTAGTATCCCCACTAACTATCCTTCTAAGTCTCTCCTCTTCTGAGATATCCTCCAATGAGAAAAGATCTACACATGCTGCCTCCATTTCCTTTCTTTTCATTCATGCCTTAAATTCCCTTCTCTCTTACTTCTGCCTCTAGGCTACCCTCAAGATTGAGTTCAAATTCCACTTTCTACAGAAGACCTTTCCCTACCTCCTACTTCCCCAATGTCTCTATTCTGAAGAGACTATCTTTCATTTTATGAATATACAATGTATATATGTATATGTATATGTATATATATATATATATATACATACACACATAAATATAATCAAGTTAATAGATATTTTCATGTTGTCTCTCCCATTATAATGTTACCTCCTTGAGGACAGGGATGATATTTTTGTTTTTCTTTGTATTCCTAGCACTTAGCAAAGTACCCAGCATATCATAAGCTCTTAATAAATGTTTTTTGATTTATTAATTAATTAATTTGAAGTTGCACATTTTTTCATGAAAATGTGTTTAAATTAAGATCATTAAAATTATTTTAATAACTAAACAACAATATATGAACACACACAAGTGAATATTGGGAACTGGATTTAACTAAACTGAAGTGGTTAAACTGACTGTACGTCTAATTCCTATATTTCTTCCCTTATGACCTATTTGCCCGAGCCCACTACAGTTAAATTGTATTCACTCTTCATGAAGTCTTAATCAGACACTAATCTTCTAGAACCTTCTGGACACAATTTAGCCCATGCTGTTATGACTCCTTCCTTCCCTGAGACACATAAAATTCCGGAGGGTGACTTTCGCAAAGGAACAAGATCAAAGATTTAGAGAGCTTACAGGTACCTTGTAAATCATTTAATCCAAACATCTTGTTTTATAGATGAAGAAGCCAAGGTTCAGAGAGATAAGTGTCAGAAGCAAAATTTGAACCTAAGTCCTCTGAGTACAAATCCACTGTACCAGTAATTTAATGGCACCTTTGTCTCCTCTTATAAATCAACAACTTTATGGAATTTTAGGAATTCTTTCATTAGATCCTGTGGTAGAAGAATCTCAATGAAAGGGATTTAACTTTCCTTGTAAAAGAGGGAAGCAAGGTTTTTAACAGGAAAGTGTGAACATATGGCTCTCAGGAAATTTTTTAGCTCAGGACAAATAGGCAAACCCATCAAAATTGCTTCCATTAATTGTGTATATTATTCTTTTCAATGACCCCCCAAATATATCTGTGTACAAGCATTCCTGCAAATGGGATTAAATTAGATTTGAAATCAATAACTCTCCATCATGCCTTCCTGAATTTGCTTGCTTTTTTGACATAATAGCTCGAGTCCCCCCAACTCAAAAAAGGGCAAAGAAGGGAGATTAAATAAAGAATACCAGCTCCTGAATACAGTCACATAGACCATTTCTAATCTTCTTTTTAGGCATATTTATTGTTCTGGCAGGAAATGGAGGTGCGATATATTATGATTCGTATCTTTCAAATAGATGGTAATGAGGTAATAAGTGATAATTAATCTATAAAGATAACTTATTCAGGCTAATAATTTAGGTCATCTCATTTCCTCTCCTGCATGAACTTTTAATGAACTCAATCAAAGTATTGGGTGACCAAAATCCTGAATATTAAATCAACAGAGAGTGCTAGTATTCTTAGAAAATGGAAACCCTGATCACCATAGCAAGCAAAATAAAAGTTGAAACTGGCAGAAAAGTGAGGTGACTCCTATCTTATTACAGGAAGGTAGAACTTTGCTTCTTGACCTTTGATCTTTCCATCTGTATTATTTAAGTACCCCTCAACACATTCTTCTTACTCCTTTCATTCAAAACAATCTGGAAAGACTATAAAGTGTTGGGAAGAGAATGATGGAATGAGGATTTCAGGCTCTGACATTTTCCCACAAAGCAATAGGAAAAGCTAATTTATTTGCATGCCAACCACTTAATACACTAACTACTAAGACTAAAAGTTGTAGAAAGCAGGTCAGCTTGCATTGGTAGAGGAAGTTTTCTTACCTGGGGCTTCCCTGCAGCAATGAAATCACAGGTCAATTCCCATTTTTTGTCAAATAAGAGAGAAATGAATTCTAGACTTCCTGAACTCTGTGAAAGAATGGTTATTAAGATGATATTAACAATAATAAATACTGTTTTGTCAGTAGTTACAAGGTATGCAATAAAACATGGAGGATAACTTATTTCACCTTTCACTTTGAAGGATTAGCAGTTGATAACCTGTTTTTTTTCAGCACAGTTAACAAAATAACCCATATTTCTCAGTGGGGTTATCCTTGCCTTAGAAATGGCAGAGTTGTCATCTGTAAGAATCTGATAATAACCAAGCACTTTTAAAATTCCAATAGTTTTCTAATATTCAGGTTCATTAAATAATCTAAATAATTGATTAAAGTTCTTCACATTATCCTACTCTAATAGCTTATCATAGCATGGAGGTGACTCTGGGCTCTTGAAGGTTATGCCAAGATAATGCAGATTTTGGCAGATACTATAAGGTTGAATAAATTTTGAGTATGGTGCTGGCAACTTAAAAATTGTACCTTCTGAAACTAAGCCTAGCTAAATATAGAAATACTAATGTAGGCTGCCCATTTGATTAATTCTTTACCCATGGAAAATGATGAGACAATAAAATGTGTAACCCCCTTCCATTCTGGTACTGAATGACTATGACATAAAGGAGGAATAGGGGGCAGAGGGTGCTAAGAATAACATGGTCTTTAAACTACATGATACAGTTTAACATAGATGATGATAGTGGAAATGTGAGATTCTAATTCAATGATCAACAAATGTACGTATTAATTGAACTAAATTATGCCAACCTTCATATTTTTACTATTAAATGAAACCAGAAAAAATATAGTTAAATGGGAAGATTACTGAGGAATTTCTTAGAGATACAAAGAAGGATTTAACTTTCTTATACACCCAAAGACAAAAAATATCAATTTCAAGGAGTCATTTGTTGATATTGTATTGTGATGTTCATGATAAGCATTTACAAAAAGATAACCATGAAACAAATTACAGTTTAGGTGTTAATATCTGTTGTAGACTATAAAGAAATATATGAAATATCTGAAAAGATCCTTGACATTAAATCAGAATAAACTGATAACAAGTGACTTCAATGGAATATTCTATATAGGTGAGGAAGGCAAGAGATATATGGAAAAGTATGGGCCAGGAATAAAGAATAAGAGAGGACCAAGATTTACAGACACAAAAGAAAAATCATCTCTATAACATTAACCAACCACCAAATCCAAAGACATTCATTAAGTATCTACAATGTGCCAAACATTGCAAAACAAATATAAAAAAATAAGAATCTCTTCTCTGAAGGAGCTTAGATTCTATATGTAAATGTATGGCTCCTTAGTTGAGACTTAAAAGGATGAGCCAGATTTTAAAAGACCCAAGTTCATAGTCATTCTTGGAAATACATTTATGAAACACATGAATGACTTGTGATTATAGTCCCAGGAAGACAACTAAAATTTTCTAACCATGGGTTGAGAAGGTTGGGATTCCAGTACCAAGTGAGGAAATAAGCCCCACCCTTTTTTTTGATGGCTCTCAGAATTGTTTCAAGTCCTCATGCCCCAAACAATATATGATACAAGGAAATTCAGGGACAGGATCCACTACAGGTGTTTATGAGCATTGATATTAGATCAGTCAGATGCAGTCATTAACAAAATAAAAGGACATGATTAGAAGTGGGTGCCTGTCACAGCCCTTTACAGCAAGGCAGGGGGTGAAAGGTAAGTTCTGCCAGTTCCTTCTAATTTTATCTCAGTGTTCTAGCTACTTAAATGAGTCTGTGTATCTGGGACAAGGGTACTGTCAGATCTATCTCCCCCCTGCCTCTGTAGCTTTTGATTTTTGTGGACTTCCTTGGAGGCCTCAATTTGAAGATAGGACCCATAGAAGTCACTGCCACCAGCCATCTGGGTAGTATTATTGCTGTTCCATGGATCAGGGATCAGACTCTACTACCTCCCCCTTCACCTCTCTGTGTTATTTCTCCTCTACTTCTCCAAAGATCTTCCTAAAATTCCCACTGTACAGGGAAAAGCAGCTTTTCATTTCTGATCTTGCATCAACTTCCTTTCTTCCTAAGCTGAGAATAAATAAAAAATCCAGGGTCATTTTGGCCAACCCAAGTCTTACCAGAATAGTCTGTGTGTGTGTGTGTGTGTGTGTGTGTGTGTATGTGTGTGTGTATGTGTATTTATGTAGTGGACAGAAGATTTTAATCAAAATAATCTCATATAAGTTTAATCAATGTAAATCAATTGCCATGACAAAGAGAGCAAAAGAAACAAGACTTTTTGTTAACAAATACTTGACTTGGTTGGTAAGTCAAGAGAGATATTAGTCAAAGGTTTCCACTTTACTATAAACTCATAAAATCTCGTGAAGAAAATTGATATATTCTAAATAGTATCACTTCATTTAACCATAAAGGAGAGGTGCACCATCCTTTTTATATGAAGAATAGTAAAATAATTTTAAAGAAAATTGGTGTTGAAGGCTGAGCCAAGGTGGTGGAATAAAGGCAGGGACTGACCTGAGCTCTGCCCTCAAACCCTCCAAATACCTTTAAAAATGACTTTAAATAAATTCTAAAGCAGCAAAGCCCACAAAAAGATAGAGTGAAACAAATTCCCAGTCTAAGACAACTTGGAAGGTCAGCAAGAAAAACCTGTTTAACCTGGGTGAGAGTGAAGTACAGTCCAGTGCAGGCCACATCAGCACAGCCCAAGCCCCAGGAAACTAGGAGCAGGCCTTGTGAGAGACTGAATATGCAGTGGCAATGGCTGCTTCTGGAGTTTTCAGCCCATACATGATAAGGGGGTCAAACAGCTGGTCAGAAGGAGATTATAGGGGTCTTTAGCACTGAGGCAGGACTCTCTTGCTTTCCCCCTACTTGGATCCAGGTTGTAATACTGGGAGGTAGTCCTAGGGTTAGAAGGACCACTAACACAACAGAGCTTACAGCTACAATGAAGGGGGGAATCTCCTCACAGTTTTAAAGCAGAAAAGAGTGCTTGTGGTCACTCACAGACAAGAGTACAGGTCAAGAGAGTAGCAAGTACCTCTTCTTAGATCATAACACTTTGGAAGAACTGAAAACATACAGATTCCCTAGAAATATCCCTGAAAAGAGCTGTACAAAATCCCTGAAGCTAGGGACACTGTTCCCTCCACTCCATAAGGAGATACCTACTTTAACAAAGAATTAAAAGTCAAGAAATAGACTGGAAAAATGGACAAACAACAGGAAAAAAAACCTCTGACTATAGAAAGTTATTATGGTGACAAGGAAGATAAAAACACACATTCAGAAGACAACAAAGTCAAAGCTCCTACATCCAAAGCCTCCAAGAAAAATGTGATTGGTCTCAGGTCATAGAAAAGCTCAAAAAGGATTTTTAAAGTCAAGTAAAAGAAATAGAAGAAAAACTCGGAAATAAGAGTGATACAAGAAAATTATGAAAAATGAGTTAATAGCTTTGTAAAGGAGATATAAAAAAACTGAAGAAAATAACACCTTAAAAACATAATAGTCTAAATGATAAAAGACATAAAAAGCCCTTATAAAGCATAATTAGCTAAATATAAAAGGAGGGTCAAAGGCTCACTGAAGAAAATAATTACTTAAAAATTAGAATGTAGCAAATAGAAGCTAATAAGGTTCTGAGAAATCAAGAAACAATAAAAAAGAAAGAAAAAAATGGGAGACAATGTGATATATCTTATTGGAAAAACAACTGACCTGGAAAATAGATTGAGCAGAGAGAATTTAAAATTTACTGAATTACCTGAAAGCCCTAATCAAAAAAAGGGCCTATATAGCATCTTTCAAGAAATTTTCAAGGAAAATTGCTCTGAGATTCTAGAACCAAGGTAAAATAAAAATGAAAAGAATCTACTGATCACCTCCAGAAAGAAATACCAAAATGAAGATTTCCAGGAATATTATTGTTACATTCTAGAGTTCTCAAGTCAAGTTGGAAATAATGGAAACAGTCAGAAAGCAACAATTCAAGTATGGTGGAGCCACATTCAGGATAACAGAAGATTTAGCATCTTCTACATTAAAGAATAGGAGGGCTTTCAATATGATATTTTAGATAGCAGAGGAGCTAGGATTACAAATAAAATTCACCTACCCAGCAAAACTGCAGATTAATACTTTGGAGGTGGTGGTGTGGAAATTCAATGAAATAGAGGACTTTCAAGCATATTTGATATAAAGACCAGAACTGAAAAAAAAAAATGACTTTCAAATACAAGACTCAAGGTCTTGTAAAAGACTAACAGGAAAGGGAAATCCTAAGGGATTTAATAAGGTTAAACTCTTCACATTCATACATGGGAATAAGGTATTTGTAACTCGTAAGACCTTTCTCATTATTAGATAGAAGGTACAGGTGTGAGTTGATTATGAAGGGATGATATCTTAAAAAATTAAATTAAGGGGTGAGAAAGGAATATACTGGGAGGAAGAGGAATGAGAGAGGTAGAATGTGGTGAATTATTTCATGTAAAAGAGTCAGTAAAAAGCTTTTATATTGGAGAGGAAGAGGGGGTGTACTGATGGGGAGTGAGTGAACCTTACTCTCTTCAAAATGGGCTCAAAGAGAGAATAACACACTCAAATGGATATAGAAATCTATCTTATCCTTTGGGAAAGTAGGAGTGGAAAGGGTTAAGAGAAGGGAGGGAAGATGAGGGGAGGGGTAGTCAGAAGTATAACACTTTTGAAGAAAAATGGTGAAAAAAGAGAGAATAGAATAAACAGGGGGGATAGGATGGTGGGAAATATAGTTAGCAATAGTGACTGTGAAAAAAATGAAGCAAGCTTCTTTAATAAAGGCCTCATTTCTCAAACTTAAAGAAAACTGAGTCAAATTTATAAAAAATATAAGCCATTCCCCAACTGATAAATTGTCAAAAGGTATCAGTTTTCAGGTGAAGTAATCAAAACTATCTATAGCCATGTGAAAAAAAATACTCTAACTTGCCATTGATTAGAGAAATGCAAATTAAAACAATTCTGAGATATTGCCTCATACCTATTAGATTGGCTAATAAGAGTAAAAATGAAAATGACAAATGTTGGAGGGAATGTGGGAAAAATGAGACACTATTGCACTATTGGTGCAGTCGTGAATTGATTCAACCACTCTTTAAAACAATTTGGAACTATGCTCAAAGGTTTATAAAAACATGTATATTTTTTGACTTAGCAATATCACTATTATGTCTGTATCCCTAAAGAGATAAAAAACAAAAACATAAAGGGAAAATATTTATAGCAGCTCATTTCTTGGGAAAAAGAATTAGAAATTGAGGGGATGACCATCCATTGGGGAATGACTGAACAAGTTATGGTATGTGATTATGATGTACTATAAGAAATGATGAGCAAGATGCTTTCAGAAAACCTGGAAAGACTTGAATGAGCTTTGATGATATTTTAAATGTGACAAAGTAACAACATTATTATAAGATGATCAGTTGTGAATGACTTGGCTATTCTCAGCAATAAAATGATCCAAGACTGAGGGGATTTATGTTGAAAAATACTATCCATACCCAGAGAAAGAACTAATGGTGTCTGAATACAGACTGGTGCATACTTTTTTTAAACTTTATTTTTCTTGATTTTTTTTGTCCATGTTTTCTTTCACAAAATGACATGGATATGTTTTGCATGACTACATGTCTATATCAAATTACTTGCCTTCACAATTGGTTTTTTGGGGTGAAGCATGGAAGGAGAGAATTTGGAGTTCAAAATTTTAAAAATGAATGTTAAAATAGTTTTTACATGTAGCTGGTAATTTTTTTTAAATAAAGAAATAAATATTAAATTAGGAAAAATGTGAAACTTTATGTCATAAGCAACAAATAACAGGTCATTTAAGGAAGAAAATTGTAGGCCAGCAACAAACAGAAGGAATATGGGAATTGTTTTTTTTATAATAAATCTTCTTTTCATTTTCTTTCTTCTTTTAAGAGATATGAAATCAGCACATATGGCCTCTAGTCTTACAGTTATGGATATGCTCATCAGGAAATGTAAGTGTAAAGTAAAGAAAAATGTAGGCGGCCCTAGAGAGAAAGAGAAAAAAGAAAAACAGCTTGATTAAACCAATTCAACATATATATGATTCACACTGGAAGACAAACAATTGTGAGGATGCTAAAAGATCCATTCACAGGTTTTCTGAAGGAGGGGAAGATTCCAAAGGTGTGGAAAACCTCAGACTACATTAATAAGTAAAATTTAAGTATGAAAACATCAAAACTTGCTGACCTACTTGATTATTCTTTAACCCATATACTTTTTTTTCATGGTATTCATTTCACATGTACCTAAAGCATAGTCAACGACAGTATTCAGATAAACAGTATTCAATAAACTTTCAGAACTGATATTTCACATTAGGTCACATTACCATTACATAGTGGACTGCAATGTCTATACAATAAAATATTACATAGCCCTTATTGTTTTGAGCATTAAAAAAATACAACAACAAAACTTAGCACTTGATTGGGAGGCCAAATTTCCAATATAAAGCTTTCTTTTAACAAGCTGTCTCCCAACTATAGATTGAATCATTTAACATTCCTGAAAGATATAACAATAGAGATAAATGTTAAATATCCTTTAGATCACAAGTATCAGGCAAGACATAAAATAAATAGATATAAAGGATTACGAATAAAAAGTGTTTACTTTTCCCTGTGGATCATAAGTTCCTCCAGATACTCCCATGTTTGGATTACATTGAAGTAGTTGTACCAATTCTTCTAACATTGAAGGCCATTCTGGAAGAGAGCTTTAACTACTCAAATTAAGTTGGCCTGACCATTTACATTTCAAGGAAGAAAAAAAAAGCAAAGCTAATTAGATGAGGATTGTCTATTACCTAGATTATGACATCTATTTTAATAGAAAACTTAGGAAGAAAGAAGCAGGAGGAAGAAGTTGAAGGAAGAGGAGGAGGAAACAGACAGCAGAAAATGGGCAACAAATTAACCCAGAAATATACATGAGGAGAAAAGTATGTGGTTTTGCCTTTAGAAATGGGAAATTTCCTTTAATGACATCAAATTCTTTTAAAACAAGTCTCATTTCTAATCTATTCTGCCAGTGGTATTATATAACTGGTTGACATGGGAAGAAAAGTCCCCAAGAAATGGAAAAAAATCACACAGGGAAAATAAAGATTCAATGTGGGCATGGGTTCTTTGCAATCTACAACTATTAATAAATTTCAAAGAAAAAATAGAAATGAAGGATACCTGAATGGAAAGGTATTTTAAAGCAGGTAATTGGGTGGTCATGTGGTGATATTATGTAATCATAGATGAAGAGGTCAAGTCCCCATAGCTATTTTCATAAATAATATCAATAAAGCATTAGGTAGAATTCTGAATGGTAAATGGTAAAGTTATAGGAAGCTATAGATAAGAGTTGCACAGGCATAATTTGGTTGATGATCTGTATTGCTGAAAGGGATATACAAGTAGATGAAATCATGGATCATTTTGCATTGTATATTTGAGAATTAAAGACATCTAATCAACTAGTCAAATGTAGGGTAAGGACTTTTCTGGTACTAACAATTCACAAAAATCTATTAAATCATAAAAGGAGTCACCATCTACATTAGTGGAAGTAGTACCCACAGAGATGACATAATGAATGCATGATTTACTGTAATAATAAAGATATACTTTTATATCACCCCCCAAAAATGGAAGATATAATATCAAAAATATAGGGTTGGAACTAATCTTAGAGATCTTCTAGTCCAACTCATAGTTTTTATGGATGAGGAAACTAAGGCCCAGAAATGTAAAACATCTTTTCCAAGTTTACATCGCCAATTTTCACCAGAGTTATGACCAGAATTCAAGTTCCCCAACTCCCAGAAACATTCTACTATACTACACAATTATCGCCTCCCTTTCCTACTGCATCAAGCTGTTATAATGTAGAAGCACCCCAGTGACACCTTTGTTTTACATTAAAAACTCTTCCATAGGACAATTGAGTACAGCAGTGAATTTGTCCTCCTTCCATACTGCCCAAATGGAAAACTTTCATAACAGTCTTCCCTAGACTCTACTTTCATCCAATTTAATTCCTTAACTGATCAGAGTTTGAGGTTGCTCACTGGGTCCTGTTTCATGGGTCTGACCCAAGAATTCTCACCATGTGGTCCACCTTTTGGTGATGAGACTCTCTAAATAGCTGCTTCCCTTATTAGAAAGCAGATCTGGTCAAGGGGTAACTGATGGAAAGCTTAAGTACTTATTTGGTAGTTATTATTCAGTTGTTATGATCATGTCCAACCTCTGTGACCCCATTTGAAGTTTTCTCCATAAAGATAGTGAATTGGTGTGCCATTTCCTTCTCGAACCCATTTTACAGATGAGAAAACTAAGGCAAACAGGGTTAAGTGGCTTGCCCACTGTCACATAGCTAGTGAGTACCCAAGGTCAGATTTGAACTCAGAAAGATCAATATTCCTGACTACAGAACTGGAGCTCTATCCACTGTGCCACCTATCTGTCCCACTTACTTGGTATCCATGCAATATTAAAAAATACAGGAAAACTGTAGCACCAATACAATATTTATGGTGCCTATGATCACAATAAAGACTGTGACTATAAATATCGCATGACATTCAATCACAAAAATATAATAGATCATCCAGGTAGAGCATGGAACTGAAAAAATTATTTAGACGTCAGAAAACCCAGTCCCCAAACCAGTAAGTCAATTCCATCATAGTACCAAAGATATTACGATAAGATAATAACACTGAGAGCCACAGTATCCTTTAGCCTTCCCAGAAACCAATACAAGATCAATATCCAGTGTTACAGCTAGTGAGTGCCTAAGGTCAGATTTGAACTCAGAAAGATCAATCTTCCTGACTCTAGGCCTGGAGCTCTATCCACTGTACCACCTATATGTCCCACTTACTTGGCATCCATGCAATATTAAAAAAAATATATAGGAACACCGGTAGCATCTTGGATTGAACTTTGCTGAGGTTTCATGATAGAATATAGGCAAGAAGAGCATGGGATAAAATGATGTGGATGAGATAAGATAGATATCTTGTATAAGATAGAGTCTGAAGTAGACAGTCTGAACTTGTGCCAGATGATATTTTGGAAGTCAAACAGACATGGAAACAGTGCAATGAAAATGTTTTCTTGAATGATTATTGGAATGACAGGCTCTGGTTGATTTTGTTTTGTTTTGTTTTTCTCTTCTGAAAGTATCCCATGAATCACTGATGGTTGGCATGCTATACTCACTGTTGCTTTAATTTAGTTTTTCTTTATTTTTTAGAGATGCTTTAAGGAAACGTGTGACATAATCTACTGAGATAGCTAGGTGGTACAACAGATAGACTGTTGGCAATTAGGAAGTCTTGTGGTCAAATCCTGCCTCAGACATAGGCTGTGTGACCTTGGACAAGCCATTTCACTTACCTTAACCTCAGTTTTCTCATCTGTGAAATGAGGATAATATTAGTGCCTACTTTGCAGGATTGTTGTAAGGATCAAATGAGTTAACATATACAAAACACTTTATAAACCTTGTAGCATTGTAGAAATGCTAGGTAGTTAACTAATAATTGTATTATTAATTTTCAGATTCTATTCAAATTTACCATCAGAGAGAATTTGTGTTAATAAAGATTAACATTCTTTGTTTGAGTACTTTTCCAGAATTGTCTGACCTGTGAGAATTATGATTTCCTTCTGGTGCTAAACATGCCACTGTTTGATTACTTCTGTCATCCTATCAATCATACTGTGAGATGTATTTTCAGAGAAAGAAAAAAAAAAACCTTATCCTTTCAAAGAAAATAACTACCATCAATACCTCTATAAACCTATGACACCATGTAATAGGTATCAGGGCTAACTAATTACAAAGAGGATACCCCATCATCCCAGAGGGGGAAGTGCATCACCTGAAAAAAATATTTGTTGAAAAATATTGCTGAAGTTAATATATCTTTGTACCTTATAGCATTGAATAAAAGTTTGTTGACTGACTGACTTCAATTAATGTGAAAGAACTGCCCCATTACCCCTCCCAGTATCCTCAATAGCCTTTTCAATGAGTATGTCTAAAATTATGTTAAACTCTAAAGAATCTAGCAAAATCCTCAAAGATACTAATGGTTAGCATTTAAATAATTCTTTGAGGCTTGCAAAGTGCTTTCCATATATAATCTCCTTTGATTTCTGTAACAATCATATTAGGTGCTTTTATTTCCCTACATTTTACAGATGAAGAAACTAAAACTGAGAGGGTGAGCTATTAAGTGTCCAAGGCTATATTCAAACTCAGACCTTCTTGACTCTTTAGTTAGAATTCCATGCAATGACATTAATCTTTTCATATCAAGAAATGTTTATAAAATCTCACTAAATAAAATATGTACAAGATGCATTTTATGACCTATAAAAAGATGATTGTAATCTTTTAAAATTTTTTATTTTCTAAAAATATAGCTGTGCACAATCAAAAATTATACAAACACACACACACACACACACACACACACATATATATATATATTATATATATATACCCATATACATATATGTGCGGGTGCATACATATAGTGTGTGAATATATGTATATGTAGACTAATGTATACACATACACATATATGCAATTTTTTTTTGTTTTGGTCTTTGTGGGATTTGGTTGTGGTATAGTCAGTAAGTCAGTCCATCAAGTAATCAACACAGTTTTTATTTTTTGTAAAGTGACTATTATATGCCTAGAATTGTGTTTTTTTATATATATACACATATATGTGTGTGTATATATATACATATACATATGTATGTATATACAAATATGTATATGTGTATATACACATATACATATGTATGTATGTATGTATGTATGCATGTATGTATGTGTGTGTGTTTGTGTGTGTGTGTGTGTGTATACACCAGGAGACAAAAATGAAGTATACACCACAGTTCTGGTATTCAAGGAACTTAATAATTCATTTAAGTACACACAAAAAATCCATATGGAAAGGATTAAGGTGAAATTGAATGCCAAAATATGTGACAAATGAGTTGAATATAACAATTTTACAAGCCTTTAATATAGTCAGTAGTACTGCCTGAAGGTATAGTAGGGCTTTAGGGAAGAGAGATATTTTTATGGACCAGAGTAGTTGGAATAGGCTGTGAGAAGGAGGTGACCCTTCATCTAGACCTTAAAAATATCATTCAGTTTTAAAGTTCACAAATGCATATGTAGGAAAGTTACTGCTAACATAGGCTCAGAGTCCAATTATTTAATTCTCTAGAGATGTAAAATAATATCTGTTAAAATTTAAATATATCATACTATTAATGTTTATAAAAACAGGCAAAACAAAATTATTCAAATCTTGGGTTATGACTAATTCCTTCTATTCTAAGGTATATAAACTGTGGAACATTAATGTGACATTGTTCTTTGAATTTTATCATTCACAACCACATAACAGCTAAAAGAAAGATAAAATTATATGAGAAATTTTTCAAATTGTAGCATTTAAATGATCACATTCCAGTCATTTTATTATGCAATTGCACATCTCTGGGGAAAAACATTCTTAATGGATACTTCTTCATCATTATACCTTTTCACAAAAAATATACTAAAAATCAAACATTTTTTTAACAGGGAGAAGGCAAGGTGATTGGGGTTAAAGTGACTTGGTCAAGGTCACACAGCTACAAAGTATCAACTATCCAGAGGTTGGATTTGAACTCAGTTCCTCTTGACTTCAGGGCCAGAGTTCTATTCACTGAGCAATCTAGATGCCCCCATAATTTTCACTCCCCAAACATCTTTTTAAAAAAAAAAATCATGTTTTTTTCTTCTACATTTTATAATAATGTTCTTCTGACACACAGGACTCTTTTTAAAATCTGAATTCTACTGCATGAATATACATATCAATGTTTGACTTATAGGAGAAACACATGAGAGTAGAATTTTTTCCCAGTACTTGTATTCCCTTCCCAATAAATTATAACTACACCATGGACCCAGTGAGCACACAAATATTAACTGATGAAAATTGTTATTGACTTTCTCAGTGCTATACTTACTGATAGCTATAGTTGGTTTTACAATCATAAATAAATATAAAAGCAACTTGGGACCAAGCCTTAGAGAATTCCATAATTTCAAATCCCAGTTTAAATAATTCATAGTGAAATAGCAAAGGAGGATAAGAATTTATTAATAATAGATGAATATATTATAACAAAAACTTGAAAACATCGAGAATAAACAACTAAGTATGTGGTTATCCTGAGAAGTTGAACATCTCACAAAGTATTACCATAACATAATGAAACTGATTTTTGTGGGTCTACCTTATTCCTTTAGTGTTATTACCTGTTAAATTTAAGAAACATTACTCTCACATATACACACACTTTTATACATACATGCATATATACACAGAAGCACACACTCACATGCACACACTTTTATACATACATATGTATATATAAATATACACATGAATAATGCATTTGAAATAGGTGCTTTCATATTTCCATGATTACATAGGAGGTATGGTGTTAAATAATATCCTGTTGCTCCTTTTTATTTTTTTTTTCTTTTTTTTTTTTTAGGGCAATTGGGGTTAAGTAACTTGCCCAAGGTCACACGGCTAGGTTTTTGTTTTGTTTTGGATTAAGTGTCAGAGGCCGGCTCCGGACTCAGGTCCTTCTGACTCCAGGGCCGGCGCTCTACTCACTGCGCCACCTAGCCGCCCCCGCTCCTTTTTATTTTTTAGTAAAGATGGGATTTTTGGTGCCTCTGTTTTAAATAAGAATCTGAGAGTTCCTCTCATCTCGGACTGCCAGCCTGTCAGTGACTCAACTAAAACAAAACTATGTCTTGAGTTCCACTGACCACTAACAACAAAGAGATACCAAAAGGATCACACAATGGCACTCCTCTATAAGTGGCAGACGTATCCCAAAACCCCAAAATCCTGTCCTGCACCAGTGTCTTTCCCTAGGCAAGGTAAATTATATAATGAGGGAATAAGAGATAACATGTTAAATTTTAAAGGTTATCATCTTTTGTATTTTTGATCTTGCCAGGTAATCACAATATGCATAAAGTCCAATCAGTGTTATTAAAATATATAAGCTCATGTAGGGGGGCCAGACAATGGAAAGCATTATCCAGCAAGGAATCGAACCTGTTTGCTGATTCATATTTTTTTCTTTTTAGAAGTATTAGAAGATGATGCTGCCCTCGATTCTGCTGATAGGCTGAGTTGCCCTCCCTATGAAGTTCTTGAAACAACCATTTTAGAAGTGGTGTGCCATTTCCAAGTAAAGTAAGTAATTAAAAGAGCTACCTGATCACCTATGGAGCTATGGGGTTATGTGCTTGACATACAGTGGAAGTATTGCATTCATCTACCAAACATTCCTAGGTTTCCACTGTCAGGAACCAAATGCTGTGTTCTATCTATAGCAGAGGTTTTATTTGAAATCCTGTCCTGGAGGCAGCTTATGGTTTCTACATTTCACATTCTTCCATTTATTTAATGTTTCTTTCTTTTCTTTTTTTTTTTTTTTTTTTTTTGGCTTTTTGGAGGGGGAAGGTAGGGCAATTGGGGTTACGTGACTTGCCCAAGGTCACACGGCTAGTTTTTGTGTTAAGTGTCTGAGGCCAGATTTGAACTCAGGTTCTCCTGACCCCAGGGTTGGTGCTCTATTCACTGCACCATGTAGACTCCCCTTTATGTATCTTAATATCAACAAATTCAAAGACTATTTCCTCATCTAATCCTTGTTTTAGAAGTGTATGACAACCTAATAGGGATGTTAATGATTGACTCTTCCAGCCTAGTCATTATACATATGAATAAAATCAGTCCTAGAGAGGAGGAATAAATGAAAAGTTCACAAGGTTGTGAGTAGATTCAAACTTATATTGTCTAGCTCTAAATTCAATGCTAAAACACACTGCCTATCCTCCCGAATACGAAAAGTGTAGACCTTACCTGGCTTGCTGTATTTCTCTCTAGCCACTTAATACCCTGTAACATTTGTAGCCTTAAATTTCTTGGTGATTGAATGGAAGTCAAAATGAATTGGGGTTACATGACTTGCCCAAGGTCACACGGCTAGTTTTTGTGTTAAGTGTCTGAGGCCAGATTTGAACTCAGGTTCTCCTGACCCCAGGGTTGGTGCTCTATTCACTGCACCATGTAGACTCCCCTTTATGTATCTTAATATCAACAAATTCAAAGACTATTTCCTCATCTAATCCTTGTTTTAGAAGTGTATGACAACCTAATAGGGATGTTAATGATTGACTCTTCCAGCCTAGTCATTATACATATGAATAAAATCAGTCCTAGAGAGGAGGAATAAATGAAAAGTTCACAAGGTTGTGAGTAGATTCAAACTTATATTGTCTAGCTCTAAATTCAATGCTAAAACACACTGCCTATCCTCCCGAATACGAAAAGTGTAGACCTTACCTGGCTTGCTGTATTTCTCTCTAGCCACTTAATACCCTGTAACATTTGTAGCCTTAAATTTCTTGGTGATTGAATGGAAGTCAAAATGAATTGGGGTTACATGACTTGCCCAAGGTCACACGGCTAGTTTTTGTGTTAAGTGTCTGAGGCCAGATTTGAACTCAGGTTCTCCTGACCCCAGGGTTGGTGCTCTATTCACTGCACCATGTAGACTCCCCTTTATGTATCTTAATATCAACAAATTCAAAGATCATTTGTGTATGAGAGTTGATATGTTTTCTCCCTTGAACAGGTACTAACCCTAGACCTATTTTCCTTCAGTTATTCTTTGTATAACATGTAGAAAATCAGGCCTAACACATTATTCACTTTGGGGCCTATAAATCCTCTAGCAGAAGCAAAACTATGGTGTCCACTCCCATTTCTGAGAACGTCCTTGGTTTTATGGCACTTTGCACTTTCCTGCTCCCATGCACAAGAAACTCTGGGAAAGATAGTTGAAACAGTGTCACATCAACAAACATAAATTTCTCTGCATTTCTAAGTATATCTACACCATCTGTACAAGTAAGAAACTCTCTTTTTTAAAGAACAGCTGCACAACTGTTCTGAATATTGTCTTTTCTACTTCTAAATACACTCAAGCATAACCTACACTTAGGTTTCTAGATAATTATTATTTTGTTTTTTTCCCTCAAGATTATCAAGTTAAACCTGTATTTGGTTCCTTTTGGACTTCTAGGTGATAGAAATTGTATCCACCCTTCTCTTTTGCTATATTTTGATTCTGATAGAATACTAGAAATTTTAGTTTTAGGCATGTCACTTCTTTACAATCTTTGATTTTAATGAATGATGAGAAACATCACTATTATCATGTGATTAGAGATTTGGAGCTGGAGGATACCTTAGAGCTTATCTATTCCAACTCCATTATTTTACAAATGAGGAAATTAAAAACCCAGAGAGTTAAATGTCTTGAGCAAGAAAATATAAATAGCATGTGGAAGAATCTAGGTTTAGACGTAATTCCAAATCCAGCATTCTTGCCAATTTATCTTAGAACAAGAAGAGCAAAACTAATGAAGATGACATGAAAGAGTAGTAAAATTCAAGAAGAAAATACATTTCATGTTTCAGATAAAATAAAAAATTTGAAATATGTATTTTATGTTAACTATTCATACATACACATATCTCTATCATAGTAGGAATTGATACCTCAAATATGTTATAAAATAGAGCTGTAAGAATCAGAATGGTTTTAATAGGAATTTTATTATATTGTTGAGTCTAGCACTGGAAACAAAGCAGAGCACTCTCTACCAATTTCTGTAATACTACTTTTTAAAAAATTGAGCATGTTTTATGCTCTATTTACTTCACATTTTATCAGAAATGCTTGTGTTGGGGTGGCTAGGTGGCGCAGTGAGTAGAGCGCTGGCCCTGGAGTCAGAAGGACCTGAGTTCGGATCTGGCCTCAGACACTTAACCCACACAAACAAAAAACCTAGCCGTGTGACCTTGGGCAAGTTACTTAACCCCAATTGCCCTAAAAGGGGCGGCTAGGCGGCGCAGTGAGTAAGAGCCCGGCCTCGGAGTTGGGATGACACGAGGTCAGATCTGGCCTCAGAAAATGAGCACCCACACATAAATAATGACTAGCCATGTAACCTTGAGCAAGTTACTTAACCCCAATTGCTTAAAAAAAAAAAATAAAAAAAAAAAGAAATGCTTGTGTTGCTTCTAGCATTCTCTTGGTCAAGAAAGTCTAGAATGATGAAAGCATATAATGAAGATCTCATTTTGGAGGCTGACTTCCCAGTGAACATTATCTTTATTAAAGATAATCAGAAAAGTCAAATTTCCTGTGAGACTCACCTGAGCTCACTAAATATTAAGAGGGCCCTAGCATTCACACTCTGAAATATGCTGCATTCAGTACTATGGTCTTTAACAATCAAATAGCAAACAAAGATGTGAAATCCTACTTATTTTTCTGTTGTTATTGAATTGTCTTTTCCCATATCTCAAATGGAAGGCATTATTTATATTATATTGCATTTTGTTTATCATGGTAGTTAAAAGGAATTCAATTCTGGCAGTTTTCCAATTTGTGATCTTGGCTATTCACATGAGAAAGTAGTAAAAGTTAGTAGTTGTAATTGAGTTGATTTTTTTTCTCAGTCCTTTTTATAAACTGAACTCTAGCAGTGCACACACTCTTACCCTACTGTCCTGAAAAGGTTGACATGCATCCACAAAATAATCCCACAAAGTAAAGTCAAAATTCCCTCCCACTCCTGCCCCCACCAGGCTATTGGGAAATGTGTAATACTAGCATAAATCAAATAGAATTTTAAAACTGGAAGTGATCAAAGAAATCTAAACTACCTTAGGAGCCACTGCTTCTTAAGTTTGAAAATGTGGTCGTAAAGAAGCCATTAAAATAATATATAAAAATTTGCCTTTTAAAGAAAAAAAGAAGAAAGAAAAAGAGAAAGAAAGGAAGGGATAAAGAGAGGAGGGAGGAAGAGAAAGACAGAAAGGGAGAAAAGAAAGAAGGGAAATGGGGAAGTAAGAAAGAATATGAATTAATTAGCAACCCCAAATTGTTTAATTGTTTATGGAAGAAAAAATATAAGATTTCATATTATTTATCTATCTAAAATGTTACATATATATGTATATATATATATATATATGAACACACACACACACATACACACACACACACACACACACACACACACACACACACACATATATATATAGCATATTAATTACCATACCCTACAAAAAAGGCACAAGAAGTTCATTCCAAAAGCTTCATGCTTTATGGTATTAAATTTTTATAATTATTTTTATTATTAATAGTATTTATATACATTTGAAACATTTAATTATAAGACTTCAAATTTCAGATCCATTCCCCTTCTCCCTTGTCACCCACACCCTCTGGGAAGATGAGCAATTCAGTATGTATTGTACATGTATAGCTGTGCAAAACATTAACATAGTAGATATATTGTAAAAGACTGCTTATATTTCCCTCCCACCCATCCCACCCCCCACTTGGTCAATTCCCTACTTTGATCCTGTCCCTCTTTGAAAGTGGGTACTTCCAACCTCCCCTCCCCCTAGAATGCCCTAACCTCCATCATCCTCCCTCTCATCCCCCTTCCCTCTACTCTCCTGCAGGGTGAGATATCCCATTTAGTATGTATGTGATTCTCTCCTTGAGCCAAATTCAATGAGAATAATGTTTTGCCTTTTTGCCTTCCTGTTCTTTCCCTCCCTTGCAACTACTGCCCCTTGCCTCTTCTACATGAGATAGTTTACCCTACCCTATCTCTCTCCATCTCCTCTTGTCACTTTCCTCTCTTATTTCTTAACTTCACCCCTTAAGTATCATCCCTTCCCACCAAATTCAACCTGTACCCTTTATCCATGTATACCTGTAAACATACATAGACACATTCATATATGTATTCATATGTCCATATACGCTTCTTCAATTATTTTCAGAATGAGAGAGGTTTCATCAGACAGAGTTATTGTTTTTCCATGTAGGAATGTAAATAGTTCAAATTTGTTAAATTCCTTTTAATTTATTTTCCCTGATTGCCTTCTCAAGCATCTCTTGCTTCTTGTGTCTAGATGTCAAATTTTCTATTCAACTCTGTTTTTTTTTTCCTCAAGAATGCTTGAAAGTCCTCTATTCCACTGAATGACCATATTTTACCCTGAAACAAAATACTTAGTTTTGCTGGGTAGGTGACCATTGGCTTCAATCCCAGCTCTTTGGCCCTCTGGAATATCATATTCCATTCCCTTCAGTCCCTCAGTGTGGAAGCTGCCAGGTTCTCTGCTATTCTGATTGTGTTTCCACAATATTGGATTTTTTTTCTTCCTGGCTGCATGGAGTATTTTCTCCTTGATCTGGAACCTAGCTATAATATTCCTAGGAGTTTTCTTTTTGGGATTCTTTTCAGTAGGCGGTTGGTAGATTCTTTCAACCCCTATTTTGCCCTCTGGGTCTAAAACATCAGGGCAATTTTCCTTGAGGATTTGTTGAAGGAGGATTTCTAGATTCTTTCTTTGATCATGACTTTCAGGTAGTCCAATAATTTTTAAAGTATCTCTCCTGGATCTATTTTCCAGCTCAGTGGTTTTTCCCATGAAATATTTCTCATTGCCCTCTATTCTTTCAATTGCTTGTATCTGTTTAACAGCATCTTGATTTCTCATAAAGTCACTAGCTTCCATTTGCTCCAGTCTAATTCTGAAGGAATGATTCTCCTTAGTGAGCTTTTGAGATTCTTTTTCCATCTGGCAAATTTGGCTTTTTAAGACATTCTTCTCCTCATTGCCTTCTGAGGCTCCTTTGCCATTTGAGTTAGTCTATTTTTTTTTTTTTAAAGCAATTAGGGTTAAGTAACTTGCTCAAGGTTACACGGCTAGTCATTATTTATGCGTGGGTGCTCATTTTCTGAGGCTGGATCTGATCTTGGGTCATCCCAACTCCGAGGCTGGTGCTCTTACTCACTGCGCCACCTAGCCGCCCCTTCAGGGCAATTGGGGTTAAGTAACTTGCCCAAGGTTACATGGCTAGGTTTTTGTTTTTGTGTGGATTAAGTGTCGGAGGCCGGCTCCGAACTCAGATCCTTCTGACTCCAGGGCCAGCGCTCTATTCACTGCGCCACCTAGCTGCCCCTTAAGTCTATTTTTTAAGGTGTTGTTTTCCTCAGTCAGGCTGTTGACTGTCATTTCATACTTTTCTTGCATCTTTCTCATTTATCTTCCCAATTTTCCCCCCACTTCCCTTATCTGCTTCTTAAGGTCCTCTATGGCCTGTAGCCAGCTTGTATTTTCATTTGGGGCTTTTGGTGCAGGAGTTCTGACCTCCCAGTCCTCCTCCTGTTCCATGCTTTGATCCTCTTTGCCCCCAAAATAGGAGTCTAAAGTTGCATTTTCCTGTTTATTTTGTTTCCTTTGCCTAAGCATATTGCCACTTAATTACTTGATTTTTAGGCTTGTTGCCACAGTAGAACTCTGCACACCAGACAGGAGAGCTTCCATCCCGAACGTTGGAGTCTTCACAATTTCCGGAGGTTGGGTGGCCTCTGTAAAGCCTCTACCTGCTCTGGCAAATTGGATACCCACCCCAGACCTTCCCCCAAGACCACAATCCAGATCCAAGCAGGTTAAAGCAAGAGCAATTAACCCCCAGAGTGATTGTTGGATCTCTCTACAGACCAGGAGCTGGAGCTGCCACTGACGCTGCAAAATGGCCTCTGTGCCACATTTCTTCAGCTGTTTTTTTACCCCCAGAGGAGGAAGCCGACATGTTCCCCAAATACTGGTCCCAAGGTCCATAGGTCACTAACCTCTCATTTTGTCCTTGACATATCTGTGCTGATAATTCTGGAATCGCCACAGCTGCTGGTATTCTGGGGTCCCTCCAGCCGGCTGTTGGACCGGCCATCCTGGGCTTAAAGCCATGGCTTATGTGGGCCTGGGCTCGGCTCCCAGAGGGCTGTGATATTGGTTCCCAGCATGCTGTGCTGCCTGATCTCAGAGCACTTCACTGGCCACTCCCTGCAGGGCTGCTCGGCTGTCCTCAGTAGGAGGTTAGCTTCTCTGTGTCGTTCTGTGGGTGCTGGGGCTCCAGAAGTTGTTCAGATTCCCCTTTTACATTGTTTGGAAGTGGTGTGGGGCAGAGCACCTTGGAAGTGCTGTTTCTACTCTGCCATCTTGGCTCCCCCCCCCCCCTTTATGGTATTAAATTACCAGAAATGATAAACCATTGACAGTGACACAATGGTTGACTTTCTATGTGAATGTATGTGAGATATCTTCTGATGGGAAGAAAAACAAATTTTTATTCTCCTTCACTACTCAATTGTTGGTTCAGATTAACCAGTTAAATATCTATGTTTTAAGGAAAAGATAATTAATGTGGTATACTGTTACTCCAGAAAATAAATGATTACATCTCATAATTTTAACATAAACTGATAAGTAATCTACAAAGCAATAATTCAAACAATATAACATAAAAGGTCATACATGAAGCCAATTTTTCTATAACTTTATTTTCACAGAATTATATTAACTTCAACTAAACATGAAAATTTTCCTTCTATTTTTTCTTAACTGTTTTCAGATTTTCCTACTGTTATTTTTATGATCATAAGCAATGTATATATGTACATATTCTTTCTTCATTTTAACTATAATTAATGACTACACCAATTTTTGAAAATACTAAAATGTCCTTTAAAAAATTAGAGCTCTTAAAAGTTGACAACTTAGAGAAGATATTTTCCTTCAGGATTAACACATTGTTATGTAACGAGCTCAAACTAAAAATAATATTTTTCAAATGAAAAATTGGGAAATTTATTTTACCTTTAATGATTTATTTGCATTATTGCAACTATAATTTACACTACATTTGTTTATCCTTGAGAAAAGTCAAGCACTATGATATTTGAGGTTCATTTCAATGATATAGTAGAATAAATGCCTTGGTAAATTCAGATGTTATGTCATACTTTCTTAGAAAAAAGTGTCACATAGATCCTAAATATAATTCTACTTCCATGCTTCTAAGATTTTCCATTTCTTTTGTGTAATCCACAAAGACAGACTGAAATAGCCCTGTATAACTAAATAGATGGTCCTTCTAATTGGGTTTGTCTATGGAAGTTCATGACCCACTAGCTCCTAGGGAAGAGTCTCTAGGAACTTAACTGGTTTAGTGCTCAGATAAAAGCATGCAGAATATTATCAGGGCTCTACTTGCTAGATAGATCTGACAATATTTATATTCTATTGTTATGTAGTCTTTGAGAATCCAGGGTTAATTCAGACTATATTGAGGAATGAGATTAGTACAGAGTCTTGGGGTGCCTCCAGCGAGGATAATCTATGCAAATTGTCACAAATTAAGTATGCTGCTTACAATGGAATCCAAATGATGATTTTTGAGAGTAAAGTAGAGCTAATGAAAGTTGCCAGAGCTCACCCAAAGGCAAAGCTGGTGTTGAGGATTGTCATTGATGATTCCAAGGCTATCTGCCATCTAAGTATTAATCTAAGTATTAAATTTGGTGCCATTCTCAAAACCTGTAGGCTACTGCTCAAGTGGGCAAAGGAACTGAATGTGGATGTTATTGGAGTCAGTTTCCATGGGGGAAGTGGTTGTACTTATCCAGAAATCTTTATCTAAGCAGTTTCTGATGTCCAATGTGTCTTTGACACTGTGGTGAAGTTTGGTTTCAACATGTATCTTCTTCATAGTGGTAGTGGTTTTCCTGGTTCTGAAGATGTAAAACTTAAGTCTGAAGGGATCTCAAGTGTGAGTGATCCAGCAATGGACAAGTATTATCCTTCTGATTCTGGAGTGAGGATCATAGCTGAACCAAACAAATCATATGTTGCATCATCTTTCACGCTTGCAATTAAGATCATTTCCAAAATCCTCATATTAAGGGGATAGGTTCTGATGATAAGATGAAGCAAATGACTGAAACTTTATATACTAAATAACTGAGTATAAGAATCATTTAATTGTATCCTGTTTGATCATGTGCATGTTAAACCTATTCTACAAAAGAGATCCAAACTAGATGAGAAGTATTATTCTTCTACCACATGGAGACTTACATGTAATGGACTTGAGCAAATTGTTGAATGATATGATTTACAAAAAGTGCATGTGGGAGACTGGATGCTGTTTGAAAAAAACATTGGTCCTTGTACTGTTGCTGCTCCTCCTACTTTCAGTAGATTCCAGAGACTCATTGTCTGTTATCTCATGTCTGGGCTGATATGGCAATTCATGCAACGAATCAAGAACCAGGCTTTTCCAGCAGAAGTAGAGGATCAGGATATAAACACTTTGCCATTATCTTGTGCTTGGGAAAGTGGAATGGAACATCTCTTAAAAACCTGTACTTCAGCTAGTATTAATGTATAGGCGCTGTTTGTAGCCATTAATAGCAAGTTTAGTTTGAATTGGAGCATTTGAGGAGACCATTAGCTTAATGACTGCTAAAGTTTTTTAAAAAATATTTTAGGAATAGAGTTGATACAAATAAAAAAATATGGAAGACTAAAACTAATCTTTATTCCTATTGAAACTATTTGAATATTTGTTTTATGTGGACTTAATTTATTTTTCACTTTTCAAGTATACTTCTAAAGATTGCTCCTCAACTGCTAAGCAAGCATTTGTAGCTTGTCCAATGACAGAAAGGGATTGAACTTAAAGGTGTTGTGACTTGTTTTAAAATAAAAGTATATTGAAATTTAAAAAGAATTAAAGAAAATTATGTACTTACTGTATGGCAGGCACACAGCTGCTTTTCTTTGCATTAGGAAGGAGAGAATGGTATTGGCTAAACATTCAATCATAGAGATGATCAAAAACCTGAAGATTCTTAAAAAATTGGCAAACTATAAAAGTTTCTGATTCATTTCCATGTGCTGTTTTATCATTATGAATAAACTAATATGCCATTTACTCTGTTCATGAATATTTTACTGTTTTCTCTGGGGAAAAATCTGTTCCCATAAATGTAAGTTTGTCTGATAATTGTAAAATGATTTCATTTCCAAAGTCCTGTCAACCCCAGGTAAGGTTTCTCTTAATCAATCATAACTCAGTTTTTGCCAAATTATTTTGACTTCATGACTATTAAGTTATTATTTAATTTTTAATCATTGTATAATATGCAAATGATGTACACTGCAATGATGATCTCACATTGTTTCTTCTTTTGGATGACATAGCTTATTCTTTGAAATTACTGAAGCTACCATCTCTCTCAGTATTGAATAGAATCCTAAACTTGGCCTTTGTGTCTATCCATGTTTTGCATTATGCATCAAACCACTGGTTGGTTGTTCAAACTGTTATTTGCTACAATAAATTTTATGTGTCTCTCAGATCAGAGAGGTTTTAGAAACATGTAATACTCTGAATCTTCTTTGAAAAGAATATTCAAATGTACTTTAACTTACTGAATATCTTTTAGAATCTATTAAACCCAGGAAGTGAATCAAGCAGTCTTTCAAATTACCCTTGCGAATCAATGTTTTAAAAAGTCTTCTGTGCAGCATTTTGCTTTTCTCTGTTTCAGCTACACTCTCCCTGATAAAGGTCCTCATTTATGATATACCTTGATTTTTGGAATGCCAATGTGGAAGGTTACCCATACTTTCTCTGCCCCCATCACTACCTGTCCAAAGCTATATGACAATTCTTGAATTTTCTTGACAGCCTTAGCTACACACTTCCTTTGATGTAAGCACTTAAGTGTGACTAACTGTCAGGCTTTTGAACTGAAGTCAAACAATATTTTTTTCCTTCTTTGCTTCTAAAAATGAGGTGACTGAAATAGAAGTAAAGCCAGCAGACGTATAAAAAGTTGTTTTTGTAAGTAACATAGTTTTAGATTTCCAAAGCTGCCACACACAAAACTCTCAATGATGACAGCAAGATAGGGGTGAAAGAAAAATAAAGAGAAGCCCAAAGTATCTTTTACTGCAGAAAACTGTTTGGTCTTTAGAAAAGAAGCAATGACAATTTTTCCTCTCAAGATATAAAACATGATTTATATTGCTTTCACAAGTTCCTGTTTTCCAGTTATCTCATCCAACTAATTACAACATATTACATCAAATCCTTAAATCACATTTGACAATTTAACTTATTTTAGCCCACAAGATGAACCCTTGGACGTTAAATATCCTTTACTCTTTTTCATTTTTGCTTGACTGTAAGCTCTTTGGGGGCCAGTATTATATTGTTTTTCATGAGATACATAGATTTAAAGCTAGAGGGATCTGAGAGGTCATTGAGTCCAACTTCCTCATTTTACAGATGGAGATTTTGTAGTTTTTAGTGCTTGTTACAGCGAATTGCACAAAAGATTTTTTAAAGGATATACAAACACACACACATTTAAATGAAATTGAGTGGGATTTGGGGGTTAGGTATCAATATAGAATTTAAATGTCTCACTAAGAATTTGCTGTTAACTTAGCTAAGTGAGGCCTAGAATTCTGTATTCTCTTGAATTTTCATTCATAAAATACATATTTAACTATGGTGTGAGATAGGGCTTTTGGTCCAGAGGCAGGTGAATATGCTTATGATTTACATATTTACCAAAAAGCTGAACTTTAGATAGTATGGCAATACTATAATACAATGAACCTACTAGAATATTGCTGAGTCATCAATTCATCAGTGTCTGCTATGTGCTAGTCACTGTACAATGTCTTAAGATAGAGGAGTAGAATGATCCTTAGGATGAGGATCAGGCAATTTTGGTTAAAAAAAAAATTGCTCTGATACTGGCTATCAATAAAACTTTCAACAAGTTACTTAACCTCTCTGAGTCTCTTTGCTTATTTGTAATATGAGGGTGTTGGACAACATAGACATTAAGATCACTCTGTAAACCTATGAAGCCAAAACTCATACCTAGCAAAAAAAAGTCTGAATTTAAGTGTTATTTATTATTATTATTATTATTGGAAATCATATATGTACAGCATAAGTGAATTTTAAGCCTTTTTTGTATTTTGAATACATGTTTTGAATTGATCATGCTCAAATACTCAAATGGATCCCACATATCCATTTGAATTTTCCCTCCAATATGCAAATTATGGTCTGTTTTCTTATCCAATCCTGTCAGACTAAACCATGTTTCCCAAAAGGTCATCATCAGAGGCCTCTTCACTATTCTTGTGGTCATCTTCCTTTTTTTCACAGTTTGTTAACAATGAAACACAGGCTATGTGATCAGCCATCTTCTTTTGGATCATTCCCTTTTGTGATACAGACTTTACTTTCCTGGTTCTGTCTGCCCACCTTTCAGAAATCTGTCTGATTTCTGTATGATCTAAATGCAAAATAATGTCATAATACATTCTCAATATTTTGATAAACCTTGGAGATCATTGATATGGACATTCTGCCCAGTGATGTGAATAGCAAGCAACCCATCCAATCATGCCTTCTCATTCTCAGCAAATCTTTTGCCTACCGTCTTTTTGGCCTATCTGAATTCTTTCAGTTGTTCCACATTACATTGATAATAGCTAACTTTTAGACAGTCCATTGGTTATCCCTTACTCCCATAGATTACTGGCTTACTTTTCTTTCAAGTCATATATTTCTCTGATGATATCCTTAGGTTGCTTTTTTCATAGCAGTTCCTTTTCTTATAGTATAACAGTTTTTTTTTTTTTTTTAGTAACTTAGGCTGAAGTTTGAACCTCTTGGTTTTGATCCACACCTTTCAGTAAAATTCACATCATGAAAGAACACCCTAGGTCTCACTTGTTGCCTTGGACAGCATCAAGAATTTGAGGTTTAATATTCTAAGAAATTTCTATGACTAGAAGAAAAAGCTAAATTTGCAATTGCTTTCTAGTGCTGATCCATTGAAAGCATTGAAAAATAATCTAAATTATGCAATATTCTAAAACTTACAAAGTTTTATTAATTTCAAGTGCATACTGTAATTTGCCTTAGGCTAAGTATTTCTAGTAGTTCTGATTCATTAAAGAGATAAGAAAGATGCAGAAGCTAAGAAAGAGCTTACAGTTACATTATAATTACCTTGTTTATATGCAAATAAGACTCTCAAGTGCTTGAAAACTGTTTCTTTGCAACCAAGTTTATTTTCTCTTCATTTATTTAGCAATTTGTCTTTTTTCCTCCTAAAAGTAGCAAGTAAAACTATACCTACTTGAATGACGATGAACTTTTGAATTACTAAAATATGAATGAATAAAATTGTATTCTTTTTAAATGCCCATTATTTGCCATCCATTGTATTTATGACTTGAGGAAGATCCAAAGTTAAATGGGACATAGATCCTAAGCCTTAGGGAAGTTACAGGGGAAATAAGATTTATATACAGATAAAGATTGTCTCTTTTGGGATATAATACATGCGTAAGAAGAATGCTTGATAAGATGAGAAGAAATCAATTTTAATTTGGAGAACTATCATTCCTGCTAAATTTCTTTCTGTTTTTTAATTGCTCAGTTCTAGCCCTCACTTTTTAGTCACAAAATCATGAAAAAGTCAAGACAAAGAAGTACTTGATAGATCTAAGTACATTTCTGTTTTCTATTTGAATTGCTTTTCTCCACGAAATTTGATAAAACCAGTAGAGTAGTCAGTAGCACATTCATTTATTGAATGTTCATTTATTAAACACAGCAACTATGCATAAAGTTCTTTGTTAGACCCCGGGACTATATAGTTGAAAATTATAGCCTTGCCCTCAAAGAGCTACTGAGAAAGTAAGAATTTAAGAAAGATATGGGACTACTATACAAGGATGATACATTAAAGGAAAAAAGAAATAGTCATACAAAACTAAGTATAAACATGGGAAGAGAAGGATAACTTTCAACTATGGGAATCTGGGAAAGCATAGAAACAAAATATTTAGACTTTGAAGGGGTCTTTAGCTAGTTAGCTAGCCCAGTTGTCTTATTTTAAAGAAAACTGAGGTCTCAAGAAGTTAATTGACTAAGCCAAAGTTACATTGTAGCAGAGCCATGAGTCTAACCCATAACCTTAAATTTCAGATTCAGAGCTCCTTGCTTCATATAGAAGGTAGTATTTCAATTAGTGAGGGGCAAGGTGAAATTAAGATACATTTATTAGTTTGGTTTGCCTTAAGTGTGGGCTAATGTAAAAAAAAAAAAGGCTGGAGAAGTCATTGGAACCAGAATGTTAAGGCAGAAAATGCTAGGCTAATTAGTTAATATTTTATACTGTAGGAAATAAGGTGCCATTGAAGGTTTTTGAGGAGAAAAAAATGACATAGATTTTTGAATTTTAGCAGATTAATGTTTCATTAATAATTCAGAGAGATAGGAGTCAATAAATATTTATTAGATATCTACTTTATCTCTGGCACTGTACTACATGTTAGGGGAACAAAGTATGGCAAAGGATATTCCTTGCCTTCAATGAGTAAGCAATCTAATAAGAGAAAACAATACATTAAAAAGTTGCTCAAAGAGGGAAAAGTAAGGTAGAGTGGAACATAAGGGAAATCTTGTAGTCTAGGATAGAAAATGATCTGAGACAGTGTGAAGTACAGAGTTGATTTTATCTTGCAGAATGAAAAATTTCTAGAGATCATGATGTCTAGGTGAGTACCTAGGTAAGAACTGATGAGATAATCCCTTGAGTGTTCTCCTCAAATGGAGGACCTATAAGGAGGTCCCAGATATAAACTCTCCTCAGCAATCAGTGTCCAACTGGAATTGAGGAGATATGAGTTTCAGAGTTGATTTCATATGGCAGAATGATGAGTTTCTGGAGATCATGAGAGAGGAGCCATATGAGTAATGTAAGAAGTTTATGAGAAAAACATATTGTGAGGAAATTGTGAGGAAAATTTCAAGAAGATATTTCAATAGTCTGGATAATAGGTAATGAAGAATTCAAGTGGGGCAAAGGAGGTGGTAATTGAAAAAGAAGAGGAAAGATGTCAAAGACATTGTGGAGAAGGAAAAATTGTTAAGTCCTGGTAACTGATTGGATCTGCGGATGGTTTAGATCAGGACTTCTTAATATTTGTGTGTGTGTGTGTGTGTGTGTGTGTGTGTGTGTGTGTGTGTGTATCATAGATCTCTTGGGAATTCTGGTTAAACCAGTGGATCCTTCTCAGAATATTTTTTTAAAGTTATAGTGAAATGAAATGTTCAATTTCAGGTAGAAGTTGGAGAAAATAAGGATGTAATCCCCCTTCCCCCATCCAAATTTACAGACCCTCTGAAATCTATCCATGAATCCTAGGTTAAGAACACCTAAACTAGAAGAAAGTCAAAGACAGCTCTGAGGTTTCCAGTCTGAGTGATTGGGAGGATAATCCTTCTATCAATAGAAACAAAGATACTGGGGGAAAATGTTTGGTTTTAGAGTTACCATAAGTTCAGTTTTGGATGTGTTCAATCTGAAATGCTAGCGAGACACACATTTGAATATATCTAGCAGAAAGTGCTCAGGAGACAAATTGATGTTTGATATGTGTGGGAGTTATTAGCATAGTGATCACTGAAATAATAAAAGTGGATGAGATCATCTATAAAGAGAGGTTAAAAAGATAATAAGGTCAAACACAGAGCTTTGGGGTATATCTGGAATTATGGAGTAAGAAAAGGATAATGAATCCCAGCAAAAGACTGAGCAGGAGTAAAATAGGTAGGAGGGGAATCAGAAGACAAGAGTGTCATAGAAGCCAAAGGAGGAGAATATCATAAAGAGGGCATATCAAGTGTCAGATATTATGAAAAGCTCAAGGATGACGGCAGCTGAGAAAAAGACATTAGACATTATACCATTAGCAGCCTTGGAAAGAACAGTTTTAGTGGAGAGTTAGAAGTGAAGGTCAGAATATATAGGGATAAGAGATGATGAGGGAATGGATTCAGGGAGGACAGATTAGTTTCTTTAAAATTCAGCAATATAAGGGCATAAGAAAAAATGTACAATAGTTTGAGAGATAAAAAGGGTGGGGGGTAATTGGAAGATTTGTTTGTAAGTGTATGTTTGTTTTTTGAAATAGTAATACCTAAGTATACCCAAGAGAAGTGTTAGCAGAAAGGGAAAAGGACTGAAGGTGAGAAAGAGAGGGCACAGACAAGAGTATAAGGTATAGCCAATGGAATCAGCACATAGTCAAAGGAGTAAGTAGAGTTCAAGAGGGGAAGGGAAGATGTTGTAATGAGTTAACTTTGGCAAGGAAGGTCAATTTATCACAGGAATGTAGAAAGGTTACAAGAAGTGAGAGAAAACTATTTGAGATATGAGAGATGGGGATAGGAGAAACTAGGTGGCATAGACGATAGAGTGCCAAGTCTGAAGTTGGGAAAACCTAAGTTCAAATCTGGAGTCAGATATTTACTTGCTGTATGACCCTGAGCAAATCATTTAACCTTGTTTGCCTCAGTTGCCTAATCTGTAAAATGAGTTGGGGATGGAAATTCAAACTGTTCCACAAATGGGGTCACAAAAAGTAATTGATGACTGAAATGAACCAATAACAATAGAAGGGGGGGGAATAAGTTTATGACTTATAAGTTCAATTTTTTTTCAATAAAAGTTGAGATGATGTGTTGGGATAAGGGCATGGGGATAGTAAGTCAAATGGTCAATAAACATGTAGCAGATACATAGTACATACCAAATATTCTGTTAAGGTACAAAGAAGGGAAAGAGATCTCCCTTACCTTTAAAAAGCTAACAATCTAATGGTGGAAGACAACACTTAAAAGAAGTTAAATAGTGAGGGGAGTGGATCATTATGAAGTCCAGAGGAATGCAGCTTACTCCAGTCCCTGCCGAGGTCCACCATCTACACTCTCCAATCAATTGAGAGAAAGGAAGGAGGGCCAAAGGGTACAGGCTAGGTAGAAGTTCCAGGGTGTGTGTAATCTTGTAAAATGTTCAATTTCTTGAAGGCATGATGAAGTACAGATTATAGAAAAGATGAAAATGGTTGTCATCCAGTAATTATCCAAGATTTAATAAGCATGGTTTTATAGTTTACTGTCAAGTCAGTTTCCTAAACTTCCGCCCAAAGGAATAAAGAAATCATATTGTGGTTATAAAGCAAGGTTGAGATTAGTTAGGAAGTGAGAACAGAAAGATATTGAAGTTGGAAATGCAAGAGTGGGAGGCAGTACATAATCATTATGATAGTGAATTTTGTGGTTAAGATGATCAAAAGAGAAAACTGAAATCAGACCAAAGATGATAAACTTTGAAGACTAAGGAAAGATTAAAAGACAAGAAATCCAGACCCAAGACACAGATGAAATTTTTATTTATTTTTTTTAAACAAACGCTTTATTAACTTCTGTTTTACGTCATTTATTTCCGCCAGATTTTGAGTTACAATCATTCCCCCCCCCTTTTTCCCCTACCCACCCTCCCAGAATAGCAGTCCCACAAGATATCGCTTCCTCCAATCTGTTCTCTCCCATACCTTCTCCCATACCCCCTTCGACTTTTCACAGATGAAATTTAGGAGGGCTACAACAATTGAAAAGGTGAAAAAGAAGCTAATTGCCATCAAGCAAGGGAATTTTAGAGTTTGCAGGTGAAACAGCATCTTATTGACAAAAACTGAATGAACATTCATATGATGAAAGTCGAAAAGACTGATCAAATGAAAACAAGAGGGTCATTCACATGAATATTGATTTAACTTGTTAAAGATAATGACTAGTGCTGGATGAATTATGAAATTGTAGGCCACCTGAAATGAATTGAACCTCACCTTCCATTGGGAAGAAAGGGACAAATGGTTAGGAAATCTTGAAAGACAGCTGAAAATTAACAGCAAGGAGAAAAAAATGTAGGTAGTTCAGTGATTCTTCTGTGGGTTTGTAGATCAGCTTCTGTTTGCTTTCCTCTAAGTTTTGGCAAGACAAGGACATGTTAATTTCTAAATAAAGACAACAGAGAAGGCTGCATCTTCTCCACCACAAATGATGAAGTTTCACTTAGGGGATACCCAGTGACAAAATCCTAAATTCTCATTTATTTTTTAAAAATCTATTTATTTCTACCTTTCAACATTCACTTTTTATATTATTATGAGCTCCAAATTTTTCTCCTTCTCTCCCTTCTTTCCTCCCCAAGATGGCATTTGATATGACATAGGCTATACATGTATAATCTTATTATACATATTTCCATATTACTCATAAGAGAAGAATCAGAACAAAGGGATAAAAACATGAGAAAGAAAGAGAGAAATAGTATGCTTCAATTTGCATTCAGACTCAATATTCCCTCTCTGGATGTGTATAGCATTTTCTATCATGAGCCTTTTGGAGTTAAGTCTATCAAAGTCAGAAGTCATGACACAATGTATCTGTTACTGTGTACAGTGTGCTGGTTCTGTTTCCTTCACTCAGCATCAGTTCATGCAAGTCTTTCAAAATTTTTCTGAAATCTACTTGCTCATAATTTCTTAAACAATAATAGTATTCTATTACATTCATATACCACAGCTTGGTCAGTCATTTCCTGGTTGATGGGCATCTCCTTAATTTCCCATTCTTTGCCATCACAAAAAGAGCTGTTATAAATATTCCTGTATGTCCTTTTGCCATTTTTATGATCTCTTGGGATATAGACCTAATAGTGGCTTTGCTGGCTTAAAATGCATGCACAGTTTTATAGCCTTTGGGAATAGTTCCAAATTGTTCTCTAGAATGGTTGGATCATTTCACAACACCAACAATGCATTAGTATTCCAATTTTCTCTGCATCTTCTCCAATACTTACCATTTTCTCTTTCTTTGGTCATAGTAGCCAATCTGATTGATGTGAGATGGTACCTCAAGGTTTTATTTATTTTTTTTAATTTTCATTTCTCTAATCAATAGTGATTTGGTGAATTTTTTTCATATGACTATTGTAATGGAAATGCAAATTTAAAGATCTTCCCTGCCCCTAGGTTAAGTGCACTTGGAGCCTGTGGTGGGAGGCTTGTTTTTCAGGAACACCCACACCTTGATACTTTGTGACTGGGAAGTGGGTCAAGAAGGTTGTTACATTCTCTGAGCCAGGAGAAGGCTATATAATACCTGATGGGAGGCTTTGCTTTGGAGTTCACTTTGAGAAGTGTTGTGTGATTTGACCAGATGAGACTCTGGGCAGTCGTTGAGAGCCTCCCCGGCTTTGAAAACACAGATGTTGATGCTTCCCTCTCTGGTAATTGTGATTTGGTGTTGATGTAATGGTTGGGCAGTTTAGACGCCTGTCTGCTTGCTTTGTTTGTTTCTCTGTTTTGAAAATTCTGTCTGTTTACTCTGAAGTTCCTGGTGCTGACCTTTTTCTCCTGAACTAGGTAAACACTATGTTTGATTGATTAAAGTAAGCTTGTTAACCCATTTGAGTTGCTTTCCTTTAGAAAAGCAGATCTAAGAACCTGTGTTGGCAGCCACCCTGGGGATGTTGGGGTGTTTGCTGCTACAACTATAGCTTTAATTTTTTTTTTTTATCTGAAAACTGCCTGTTCACATCCTGGGGAAGACTTGTACTTTTATAAGTTGGACTCAGTTCTTTATATATTTTAGAAATGAGTTCTTTATCTCAGACACTGATTATAAAATTTTTTTTCTGGGCTTTCTGCTTCCTTTCTAATCTTGGTTGAATTCACTTTGTGCAAAAATATTTTAATTTAATGTAATCTTAAATTCTCAACTCTACACTTTGCCACAATAGTCACAAAAATTAACCAAGAGAACTACCAAAAATAAGACAACAGTCAAAAAAAAGGTTATCCTATGAAAAGTATGGGATTAAGTCCAGATCCAAAAAAAGATACTAACATAAGGGGCTGCTAGGTGGCGCAGTGAGTAGAGCGTCGGCCCTGGAGTCAGAAGGACCTGAGTTCGGATCCGGCCTCAGACACTTAACCCACACAAACAAAAACCTAGCCATGTGACCTTGGGCAAGTTACTAAACCCCAATTGCCCTAAAGGGGCGGCTAGGTGGCGCAGTGAGTAAGAGCACCGGCCTTGGAGTTGGGATGACCCGAGATCAAATCCGGCCTCAGAAAATGAGCACCCACACATAAATAATGACTAGCCGTGTAACATTGAGCAAGTTAACTTAACCCCAATTGCTTAAAAAAAAAAAAAAAAAGAAGAAGAAGAAGAAAAAAAAGATACTGACATAGTAGAATGATAGGCTTTCTGGGGGGTGGGTGTGAGAATAAGGTTCTGGATCTGTGGTTGCCATTTCCTATCTAGGCAATGCACATTTGCAACTGTTTGAAACTTTCAATATTAAAAAGTTGCCTGGTGGATTAAAAGGTTAAATTATTTGCCCCCAGGGTAGCACAGCCAGTAAATATCAGCAGAGACAGGAAACTTAGTTGTATTTTCCCTGAAGTTGATTCCCTATCAAATTGTCCATGTTGCTTCAAGGGTCAAAAAAAATAAGAAATCTAAGGAAAAAATATAAAGTTTTACACTTTGATTTAAGAAGGCAAAATCACAAATCAAATACAAGATAGAGGTGAGGCTGTCTCAGGTAAAATTAACAAGTATCTACTAGGTTCTAGGAGCTATGCTAATTGCTGAGGATACAAATAAAAAAAAAAAATCCCTCAGACCACAGTAGAAAAAAATTCCTACTCTCAAGGAGTTTATAAACTAATGAAAGAGAAAAAATGAAAACTATGAACAAACAGAATGAGATGTTCATGAGATGAAAGGCATTAGTATTAAGAAGAACCAAGAAAGGCTGTTTGGGGGAGGGACTTTTGGCTGGGACTTGAGGGAAGTTTGGGAAGCCAGGAAGTATAGAGGAGAAGGTATTGACTTCCAAGTATGGGGGACAATCAGTGAAAATTCCTAAAGTTGAGAGATGGAATGCAATGTGTGAGGAATTGAAAAGAAGTCAATATTATTAGATACCATAGTATATGATGGGGAATAAGGTATAAGAGGACTGGAAAAAAGAGGTGGAATCAAGATGGTAGAGTAGGAGGAAGAAGTACAGATCGGCAGCCCCACCAAAACTCCTTCACAAAGATTTAGTCAATGTACCAGACTGAGACCTGGTCAGAGAAGCATCACAGCTTATCACATTTATAGGTCAAAGATGTATGGGGATATAGGTAGAGAATTCTGGAGACTTAGGAGCTGGCTTGGAGAGGAGTATCCCTCCTACATAATACTTAGAGACAGAAAGATAGCCAAGACTGGGCACCAGGGCAATCAGCACATTAGCCTGAATAAATTGTGTAGGAATGGAGGGCTTAATCAACTACTATCCAGTTCCCTGAAGGACTGAAGGGGAAATCTTGGAAATAAGAGTAATAGAGAGAAGCAATTGTTAGTAGACTGTAGAAATATACTGAGTGAGGAATAAATCCAGAAGTAAACAGAAGTTATATGGGTCTGATGTCAGTTGCAAAGGGTGAATTTGGTGTAGAGTTCAGCCCAGAATGGAAGACTTTGATAGAAAGGCAGGAAAGGAGGCCCAGACCAAATTTCACCTTTGTTTCATTCATTCTGAAACTGTAAAACCTTCTAACAGTCTAGTAGTGTCTCAGTCCATTGAATGAACGAATGAAGGATCAATTGAAATGCAGAATGAGAGTCAGATTAACAAATCTTGGTGTGGGTCAGAAACTTGCAGAGTTTATACCAGGAGTACAGCAAAAGAACCTCATCCCAACCAACAAGACACAAATGCAAAAGAATATTATGGCTAGTAAACATCTCCAAACAAAGCTTCAAAGGAAAATTTAGCTTGGACCCAAGTCCAATAAGAATTCCTGGAAGAGTTAAACTGAGAGTTTTTTTTTTTTTGTTTAAAGTTAAAAATATATTTGAAAAACAAATGAGAGTAGTAGGGGAACAAATGCAAAAAGAAATGGGAGCTATGGAAGAAATTTATTAAAGAAAATTAATAGCTTTTTACAAAGTTTAAAAAAATCTTATCTAAGAAAATACATCTCTGAAAATTAGAATGGACCACATAGAAACTAATGATTCCATGAAATATCAAGTAATATTAAAACCAAGGCCAAAGATGGAAAAAATAGGAGAAAATGTGAGGTAATCATAGCAAAAAATACTGACCTGTAGAATAGATTTAGAAGAGATAATTTAAGAATCATGGTTTGATAGGTATGACCAAAAAAAGAACCTACCTATTGTTCTTCAAAAAAAAATCATAAAAGAAAATTTATCAGATCTCTCAGAACTGGAGGGCAAAATAGAAATTGAAAGAATTCATTGTTCACCTTATGAAAGAAAGTACAAAGTGAAAAATACCCAATATTATAGCCAAAATCTAGAGCTCAGAAGGCAAAGAAAAAATATTATGTGCAATCTGAAATAAAGAATTGAAGTACTTAGGAACCATAGTCAGAATCACACAAGATGTATCAGCCACAATGTTAAAGAAACACAGACCATATAATATGATATTCCAAAAGGCAAAGGAACTAGACTTACAAAGAAGAACAAATTACCCAGTAAAACTGAGTATAATGCTATGGGCTAGGAGGAGGAATAAAATAAAAATAGAGGATTTACAATCATTCTTGAGGAAAATTGCAGAATCGAGCAGGAAATTTGATATATAAGCATAGGAGTTAAGAGAAGCATAAAAAGAATAAAAAGGTAAACAGGAGTAAGTAATCATAAGGAACTAATCAATATTAACTATTTCTATTCTAATATAGATAGATGATACATACAGCACCTCAAACCTCTATTGTCATCAGGAGTTATAGAGAGAATATAACTAGACAGAGGATGAGGTAATAATGTTTATGTTTTGGTAATTTTTGAAGAATAGAAAGGGTAGGAAAGAGCAATGCACTGGGAGAAGGGAGAGAGAAAAAGAAGAAAGTTTTCTCACATAAATGGAGTGCACAAATACACAACAAAAAAGAGGGAGTGGGGAAGGGGAGAAAAGGAAGAAAACCAAATTATCAGTACCAAAAAAAAAAGTTAAATCCATAACCAATGAAGGATTAATAGCAATTTTAGAGCTATTTCAACCAACTAAATGTCAATAAAATTAGAATCTAAATGAAATGGGTGAATATTTAGAAAAAAATAAAACTGCCTTGATAAGAACAGGAAAATGCAATACCTTTTGTTAGAAAAAATAAATTGAATAAGCTGCAAGTGAACTCCCAAAGGGGGTAAAAGAGAACCAGATGGAATTTATTAGTGAATTGTACCAAACATTTAAAAAGCAATTAATTCCAATACTATATAAACATTTTAGAAAAAATAGAGAAGATTCCTTTGATGTTACAAATATGGATTTGATATCTAAACTGGGGAGAATAAAACAGAGAAAGAAAACTATAGACCAATATCTCTAATGAATATTGATGAAACAGTTTTAAATGAAATACGAGCCAGGTGACTACAGAAACACATCTCAGAGATCACACACTACGCACAGGATAGACTCATATAAAAATTCAGGGTTCACTCAAAATTAATAAGACTATAAACAGAATTAAACACATTACTAATAAAAATAGCAAAAACATGATTATGTCAATAGATGCAGAAAAAGCTTTTTACAAAGTGCAATATTAGCTTCTTTCAAAAACACTAGAAAACACAAGAAGAAACAGAGCTTTACTCAAAATGAGAAGTGTCTATCTAAAACTGAGAACCAACATTATTTGTAATGGATTTAAGCTAGATGACTTTTCAATAAGATCTAGGGAAATGCAAGATTATCCATTATAATCATTACTAAGCAATATTGTGCCAGAAATTCTGGCTATAACAGATGATTAGATAAGAGATAAGCTAGAAGAATAAGCATAGATGAAGAGGAAAAATACACATTATTACTAACTTAGTAGATTATATTATGGTGTGAATAGAGAACCCTAGAAAGTCAATTACAAAACTAATAGAAACAATTAACAATTTTAATAAAGTTTCAGGATATAAAATAAATCAACAGGAATCATCAGCATTTGTGTATATTGCAAAAATAATCCATCAGGAGGAAATAGAAAAAAAATTCCATTTAAAATAACTATAGATAGCACTAAACTACAGATAGTATAAAAATATTGGGAATATATTTGCCAAGACATGCACACATACAGGAATTACATGAACACAATTACAAAACACACTTGACATAAATACATCTAAGTGTTGGTGAAATATTAATTACTTATGGATAGGCTGCAGCAACATAATAAAAATGACAACACTACCTAATTAATTTACAGTTTTAGTACCAAATGAATCAAACTACCAAAGAATTACTTTATAGAATCAGAAAAAAAAAAATAAAATTCATCAGGAGAAGAAAACATAAAGAATACAAAAGGAGCAAAGAAGGGAGCCTACTAGTGGCAAATATCAAACTATACTAAAAAGTCATAATTATCAAAACTAATTGGTACTGGGTAAGAAATAGAGACATCGATTTGTGGAAAAGGTTATGTATATAATATACAGAATTGAATGAGCATTGTAACATGTATGATAAACCCAAAGATTTCAGTTTTTAGGGCAAGAACTAACTATTTAGCAAAAGTTGTTGGGATAACTGGAGAATAGCATGGCAGAAACTAGATATAAATAAATAATTTTCACCATATAACAAAAAAGCTCCAAATGGGAACATGATTTCAATATAAAGGGTTGACATCATAAATGAATTAGAGGAGTATGGCAGAAATTACCTGTTCTGTGGATAGGGAGAGAATTCATGACCAAACAAGGTTCACAAAAGGCAATTCTGGTTGCGTAAAATTAAAAAGTCTTTTTGCATGAACAAAGCCAATGCAGCTAAAATTAGAAGAGAAATAGAAAATTGGGTGGAAAATATGACACAGAGTTTTCCTAATAATTGTCTCATTTCTAAGGTATAAGAAAATTAGTCAAAATAAGGTAGGGAACTGAGTCAAATTTATAAGAATAAGTCATTCTCTAATTGATCAAGGTTATGTAGGCAATTTTCAGAGGAAGAAACCTAAGTTATCAATAGATATATAAAAGTATGCTCTAATTCACTAACAATTAGAGACAATTTGAAACAGCTATGAGGTACTACACCACACCCATTGACTGACAACGTGGACAAATACTGGAGGAGTGGTGGGAAAAAATGTACATAAATACATAGTTGATAGAGTTGCAAACTGGACCAGACATCCGTTCTGGAAAAAAATCGGAACTATGGCCCCAAATCTATTAAAATATGCACGCCCTTTGATTCAGTAATCCCACTGCTAGTTCTGTACCACAAAAAGATCAAAGAGGAAAAGGAATTTTATGTATGAAAGTATAGGTCGTCTCTTGGCTTCAAAGAATTGGAAACCAAGGGGGTATTCATCAAGTGGGGAGTGGCTACATAAGCAACTTTGAATGACAGGAACTCTGATCAATATAACGGCCAATCATTCTTTCAAGGAATCATGATGAAATATGCTATCCACTTTAGAGAGCTGATGAACTCAGATTGCAGATTGAAGCCTTATTTTCTTTCTTTATCTTTTTGTGTGTGACATGTTTAATGCAAGAATTTGTTTCATACAACTATACATATTTGTAACAGGTTTCATTTTTTTTTCTCAATAGTTGAAAAACGGGGAGGGAAGAAGAGAATTTGAAAGTGAAAGTGAAATTGAATAAAAGAACACTGCAAAGGTAAGAAGGGGCCAGGTTTTGAAGAACTTTAAAGTCAAATAAGGATATTATATTTTATCAGTTGGTAGTAGAAAGTCACTGGAGTTTACTGAATGTGGGGTGATATAATCAGACATTTGTTTGAGAAAGGTTAGCTTTTTTAGAGGAACGGAAAATCTACTGGAATGTGAGCAATTTGATGTAGGGAGAGCAACCAGGTTATTACAGTTGTGCATGTATAAAGTGATGAGGTAAAGGTATGAGGTACTAGAGTGGTGACAATGTCAGAAAGAAGAGGGCTTTTAAAATGGATGTTGTGAAGGTAAAATGAGAAGGAATTGGATATCAGGCAGTGAGAAAGGGTGAAGATTCAAGAACATGAATCTGGGTGAATAGTTGAATATGATTCCCTCACCAGTAATAATTCATGTGAAATGGAGTTGGGGATTTAATGGACTGAAAACTTCATATGAATTAACAGTATGACAGAGCGTCTAAAAAAGCTAATATCCTATATTGCATTTTAAAAGGCAGGATGGCTAGAAAAGAAAAGGAATGTATCATTGCTATTAATGACACTTTAAAAATTCATGCTTGGGTGGCTAGGTGGCACAGTGAATAGGGCACCAGCCCTGGAGTCAGAACAACCTGAGTTCAAATCCAGCCTCAGATACTTAACACTTACTAGCTGTGTGACTTTGGCAAGTCGCTTAACGCCAACTGCTTTGCCTTCCCTCCTTCAAAAAAAAAAAAGTTAAAAAAGAAAGCCCAATTGCCCTGCTTTCCCCCTCCAAAAAGAAAAAAAATGAAATTATGCTTTTTTTGTTTTTATATTACGTTAATTTTCAAATATGTCTCTTTTCAACAGTTAGTGAGTTGCCCCTTGTAAGAAAGAATTAAAAAAAAATACAAGTACTTAAAAAAAACTAATTAATTCATCAACCAAGTGTGATAACATATGTAATGTTCTTCACCAATTGTCTCCCACCTCTGTAAAAAGGGGAGGGAAGATTCCCACACCCTCCACTTTCCTCTCATGATATCTTAAGAATCACAAGCTAAGTCATATCCAGAAAATGATGATGAGGATGGGGAGAGGACTGAGGGCCATGTCATATGACATTTGAAGATTCTCCCTATCGATTCCTTCTCTACTACTTTCAAACACACAAGTCTTATCATCTAAAGAAAGAAAAAAAATAAATCCTTTACCATGTTCTACCATTTCTACAAGCTATAGACCTTTCCTCTTTTCCTCAGCCAATATTTTTGGGGGAAATATAAATAAACCAACCCCTCTCTACACTCCTTGCTTCTACTTTTCTATCTTTTTTCTTAACCCATTGTAAAGTGACTTGTTAATCTGGCATACCACTCAAACAAAATTGTTCTCTATAATATTACCATTGATCTCTAAAATGTAATATCTAGTTTTTTTTTTCCCCTCAGTCTTCATCATTGTCAATATCTTTGAGGCATTTAACAACACTGATCACCTTCTCCTAGATACTTTCTCTTCTCTGGTTTTTCATGACTTTATTCTCCCTACATGTCAGACTGTTCCTTCACAGTCTCTATGGATGCATCATCATCCACAGTGGGGTTCCTAAATGTTGGTATGCCCTAAGGCTTTGTACTGAGCCCCTTTTTCTCTAATATTTCACATGCTGATTTCATCAACTCCCAGAGGTTTAATTATTCTCTGTCTCTGTCTCTCTGTCTCTGTCTCTCTCTTTCTCTGTCTCTCTGTCTCTCTCTGTCTCTCCGTCTGTGTGTGTGTGTGTGTGTGTGTGTGTGTGTGTATATATATATATGAATCTATATATTCAGTCCTTTCTTCTCTCTCATCACTTCCAGTTCTGCATAACCAACTGCTTATCGGATATTTCAAATTATATATCCCATAAATTTCTAAAACTAAATTTTTCCAAAAATTCTTTATCTTTTCCTCCCCAAACCACCCTCTTTCAGACATACCTATTTTTGGCAAAAAACAAAACACAAGCAACAAACAAACAAACAAGCAAAAAATCAAACCTCCCAATCTTTTTCATCAGACAGGTTTGCAACTTTGGGATTATCCTTACCTCCTCATTCTTCCTTGTCTCACTACTCTATCAATTGCTAAATCTTACCATTTCTATTTCAACAATGTTTCTCATTGTAACCAGTTTATTTAAAGCCCTCCTCACCCCTTTCCTGAATTACTGCATTAGCTTTTCTGTTTCAAATCTTCCCCCACTCCAATATATCCTCAACCACATTGCCAAAGGGATTTTCCTTAAGCACAGATCTGTTCATGTCACTCAATTCCACTAACAGCATTTTGCTTCAAAGATCAATCATAAAGTATTTGACTTTTAAGATGGTTTGAAACCTGTTCTCCTACCTATTTTTCCAGCTTTGTTGTTTATTCCCCTTTCTGCATTCTACTGTTCAACCAATGCATCGAGCTCCTATATCCCCAAGCCTTCCCTCCCTTAGGCCTTCAAAACAAAACAGGTTCTCTTATGTCCCTCTCTCACTCATTCTTCTTTGCTTATTTTCATGAATCCTATCTCTCATATCCAAGCCTTTGAAATGGTAGTCTCCCATACTTGGAATGTATTCCTTTCCCACCTCTCCCTCATAAAATCCCTCATTTCCCTCAATACCTAGCTCAAATACTACACTTAACATGAAGCCTTTCCTGATTATGCTTCCCCATCCCCAGCAAATACTAATAATTATTTATCCCCAAACTACCTTGCATTTGATTTGTATTGATTCTGTATACACTTATCAATATACATGTTATCTTCTCTTATTGCTGGCAAGCCCCCTTGAGAACAGAAACTGTTTCATCATTGTCTTCGAAACCCTAGTGCCTAACGTATTGTATGTGATTAATAAATGTTTGAATAATTGAACAAAGCGAACTCATGAACTGGAGACATTTACAATGGAGAAGAAGAGGTTTAAAGGGTATTTGAGAACTGTTTTCTTCAACATGTGAAAGGCTGCAAGGTAGTAAGAGAACAAGATTTCATTGAAATATAAGTAACTCCTGGATGAGGAAGTTCTGTGAGTATAGTTTGGCACTTTTCCTGTAATTTATTTTCTTAAAGAGTAGCCTATAATACTATGAGATGGATTTATTTGCCTATAGTCACCTGGTCATTATGTATCAGGGGCAGGGCATGAACCCAAGATTTAATGGCTCCAAAATCAGTTTTTTATGCCTATGCCAAGCTGTCTCTTAGCTATGACAAAGATAATAAGGTAGAAGAAGAGGAAGAGAAGGAAGAGGAGTACTTTGAGTGTAAGCAAGGTTAAGAAAACCTGTAATGATTTATCTTGTAAGCTTGTCACTAAGGCAGTGATCCTGCAATGAAAACATATAGAGAAGTCAGGAAGATGTACAGGTTTCAGTGAAGATAAATGGTTTTTGGAAGCAAATTTTAGGTTCTAGTACATCACACAAATTACATGAGACAAATTTTATTTTATTTTTATTTGTTGCAAATACAAGTTTGGATGTGGGGAGAGTATGTTCAAGAATGCAAAAGGAGTTCCTTCATCTGTTTAAGGGGATTGATTTTTAGATCCATCCATAATTATATATAACCAACATATTAATTAGAATCTATCTTTATCTACTCTCTTGTGTGACCAGTGACTTCTATTTGTCAACTCTTTCTTGATTCTGTTATAGCAACTGGTGGTCTTAAAAGTAATATTGCTATATTTCTTTATAAATATATACCAATTATCCTAGATTTCTTCTTAATCAAATTAGTTACATTTTTACCATAGTTTCCTAAAGTAGTTCTACTGTAGTTTTTATAATGATTCTGGAAGGAAAAATATACTCGGCTTTAATTATACATTTATGTTTGTCAACTTTCTTTGTCAGGTGAAGCACTAATATCATATCTGGGGACTATAAAAGATTCTCAGACTTACCTTTGTGCCAAGGACCTTGATATATTTTGACATAATAACCACATTTCTCTGTATTTCTACATTCCTACTTTTATCCTAAACCATAGTCAGCATCAGAAGCTTTGGAGAAGGAAGAGGAGTACTTTGGGGGACTTTACCTCCTTTCTATCAACTGCAATATGCTTGCTTCCTTATTGTACACAAATAAGTAAAACATATTTTTAAAAAAGGAAATATTAAGATCAAGGTGGTATAAGAAAGAATCATGAGGCTCAGCTAGGTGGTGCAGTGAGTAGAGCACCAACCCTGGAGTCAGGAGGATCTGAGTTCAAATTCAGCCTCAGACCCTTGACACACTTTCTAGCTGTGTGACCTTGGACAAGTCACTTAACACCAATTGCCTTGCCTTCCCCCTCATCAAAATAAATAAATAAGAAAGAATCATGAATTATAGGCAATGGAAACTATCCCTTGTAATTTTTGCGAATGGATCAATAAACAAAATATACCTGGATTATAAAATGTGCCATCAAATCAATGCCCATAGGCAGAGACCCCCAAACAGGGGGAAGTCCCAGAAATAGAGGGCACAGTCTCTAAACTGAGTGTAAGGGCAGGATGTACAGAAGCTCATTTGGGTTTTGGGAGCCAAACCTCAAGTTGAGGAAGAAGTAGGCTCCCTAGAAGCTTTCTATTTAAATTATTTTCACTTGCTAACAATGTACTAAGTTTAGTTTATTTTTTTATGCTACTGAATGACTGCAAGTACTGTCAACATCCTCTATAATTTCGCACCCTGGGACAAAGCTTCAGTTACTCTGCCCCAGTTACATCTCTGTGGGAAGCTTATAGCAACTACAATATGCCATAGAAAGGAATTAGCTCTTTTAGGACAGCAAAAGTTAATTGCTATTTGGTGCAGCTGAATTAAGATGTTCTTGATACCTTTGCCATTTGCACTGGCTACAGTGTAATTAGGTAGGTTGTATCTTGGTTAGATTGTAAATTGTACTCCATTGGGAAGACGTATATACACAGATAGACAGAGACTCACACACACGTACACAAAATATAGTTAACCATAAGAGATGGCATTAGGCTTATGGTATTAATTTTTTTTGTGAAAATTTAAGTTCCAAACTCATATGATTTTTGAATTAGAACTGTATGAGACCTTGGAGTTCCTTTAGTTTTTTTTTTTTTTTTATCCCCACCCACTTCTTATAGATAAGGAGACTGAGGTCCAAAGTGTATGACTTGCTTGAAGTGACACATTTAACAAGCGTGTAGAGTTGGAATTTGAATCTATATTCCCTGTCTCCAAATTTCTCACTCTTTGCCCTGATCTACACTGTTTCTCTGGCAGATAAGAAATTGAATTAGCTTAATTCCCAAAGGATACCTGAATTCTCACAAAAATATTGAGGGAGTAAAAGGAATGTTAAATGTGATGTTTTATACTGCTTGATAGAATAGGGACTGATTATATGCTGACTATGGACATGTGGAACTGTCAGATTTTAGACATTATCAGAGGATAATTTAACTTTGATTTTTACTGTTATCCATATGGTCAATCAGGTTTTAATTTCCAGTAAAATTTGCTTCACTTTTTCCCCAAAGTAAATCTTTTTAATCTGTAGCTTATGAATAGATTAATATTCTCATGTTCTTTTCACTATACCCTAAGTTAGGTTGAACAATTTGCTAAAATGTAAATAGTAATGGCATTTTTGTTGCTTAACCTTTCAGCATAGGAAATGGTAGGTATCATCAGGAAGGTAGTGTAGGAAACTGAAAAACAAGACAAAGTCAAGTCTCTTTCATTTGCAATTGACAGTGGTAATAGAGTTATTTTAACTTCTCTCAACCTGTGAAAATTTGACTTAGGATATTCATATTTTAACATATTTGCAAACTAACAACCCTTCTAGAAGTTGCTTTTATTATGGTATTCTTTTCTTATAGAACTCAGTTCCATTTTTATGTTTGATTATAGTGTTTGACATGAAGAAGAGCTTATCAAATACCTTCCATCAAGTATTGTCACACATGAAAACCAACAAGTGGTATCGAAGGCCTAGAGTTGGGGCAGCTATATGGTTGGTATATTCCACCTTCCCCCCTTTCAGAGCCTGTCCAATTAGCAAAACCATTTCTTTCTCAAGACCAAGGACATACTGTCTAGAGTTTAGCAGCCTCCATAACCCTTCCCTGGGTTGACCTCCTGAAGTCCCTTGGTCTGGGAATTGCATGTGATAAACACAGGCTCATTCTGTGGAGAGGAATTAGCACATCTGGCCACAACCCCTTTTCCCCATAGTAAACTCTTGAGCATTTAAAAATAGGTATTATAATATATTTGAGATTACATGATATAGCACAAAGAGGTTTGGATTTGCTCAGAGAAATTTGGTTTAAATTCTGATTGCGTTGCTTATTACTTGTGTGACTTTAGTCAAGGATCTATGATTTTTTTGATGGAGGTCCTACTCTTACTGATTCTGATTATGGCCATTCTCCAATTTGCTTAATGGTTTTTGAAAGTTATTGTCCTCAAAAATCTTTATGACCCTGAGATTGATCTGGTGAAGATACTCTCAGAACATAGGCTGTATGGTCAATGGACAAATGATACTCAATCACTGGGTCTTGAGGAAAAAAGTCCCACAGTAATGCTTCATTATTACTCTCAAGTACTCTACCAACAGGAGAACCTAAAACAGGGCTTACCAAGCTGGAAAGGACTATAAAATGCCATATAATAATTAAAAGTACTGGGCAATTAGATGATTTGGATAGAGTGGATAGAGTGCTGTGCCTGGAATCAGGAAAACCCATCTTTCTCATTTCTGATCTGGATTCAGACACTTCCTGGCTGTGTGACTGTAGGCAAGTCATTTAACCCTCTTTGCTTCAGTTTCTACATCTGTAAAATAAGATAGAGAAGGAAATGGGAAATCTCTCCAATATCATTGCCAAGAAAAACCCAAATGAGGTAATCAAGAGTTGGTTATGACTGAAATGACCGAGTAACAACAACACCAACATATATGATTAAAAATTATACAATGCCTAGGGTGCCTATAATCTCTATAATTTATTAGCACTATCCTTCTATAAGTAAATAGGACTGAATTTATAATTTCCCATGACAAAAGTTATTCTTTTTTTAGCTTCAGTGATATGCAGAAAAATATTTTACAGTTTCTCTTAGTATCTCATTCTCTTTACCACAAAATCAACTATAATTGAAGACAAAATGAATGAACATTAAGTACTTGTTAGGCACAAAATACCAAGGAAACAAATAGAAATATAACTTCTATCAAGTTTGCTTGTAGGATGGAAAAACAATAATTGTGACTGATGAAAAAAAAAAACCTTTCTCATTATGAAAATATAGGCATATGAATACATATGTGAATGTGTGTATATATATTTATAGGTATACATGAATAGGGGTCACAGGGTGAATTTGGTGGGAAGGGATGATACTCAAGGGGTGAAGTTAACAGGTGAGAGAATAAAGTGGCAAGAGGAGATGGGGAGAGACAGGGTAGGGTAAATTATCTCATGTAGAAGAGGCAAGGGGAAGTAGTTGCAGGGGAGGGGAAGAACAGGAAGGCAAAAAGGCAAAACCCTATTCTCATTGAATTTGGCTCAGGGAGAGAATGACATACATACTAAATGGGATATCTCATCCTGCAGGAGAGTAGGGGTAAGGGGGATGAGAGGCGGGATGATGGAGGGCAGGTCATTCTGCAGGGAGGGGAGGTTGGAAGTACCCACTTTCGAAGAGGGTCAGGATCAAAGTAGGGAATGGACCAGGTGGGGGGGTGGGGTGGGTGGGAGGGAAATATAAGCAGTCTTTTACTATATATCTACTATGGCAATGTTTTGCATAGCTATACATGTACAACACATACTGAATTGCTTATCGTCCCAGAGGGAGGGGGTGACAAGGGAGGAAGGAAATGGATCTGAAATTCGAAGTTTTAAAATTAAATGTTTCAAATATATATAAACACTATTATAAATACTATTTTGCATGTGATTGGGAGATAAGATGTGCAGGCACTGGGAAACAGAGATTCACCTTGCCATAATGGTAAAGTTGAAGGGGGTATGGGAGAAAATATGGAAGAGAGCAGATTGGATGAGGGGATATCTAGTGGGACTGCTACTCTGGGGTGGTGGGTAGGGAAAAAAATGGGGGAAAATTATAACTCAAAACCTGTCAGAAATGAATGATGTAAGCCAGAAGTTAATAAAGCATTTGTTAAAAAAAAAAAAGTTTGCTTGTAGGACTATAGTTGTTGGGGAAAAGCATTGAGCTAAAAGTAATACTGTGTGTCTAGTGAGTGGGGATACTGTCCCTCCTGGGGCTCCTAGATTTAGCTGCCTATTGGTGGCATTTTGCTAGAAGTTGACAGTAGCTAAGAAGGCAGACCCTTTTTCATAGTGATTTTCCGCTCAGTGATGACACTGGGGTCTAGACTGGAAGTAGAACTGTGGGTTTCGTGGACACTGTTATTCCTGAAGTTCTTGGGTCAAGTATCTGGAGCTATTATCAGTGGAGTGTAAGTGGAAATGAAGGTTAAAGTAGTATTTCCTGACACCTATTCCAGTTTTTTCTAAGAGTTCTTTGCTGTTTCAACAAGACTGGTTTGCCTGCTTGACAGATTGAGGTTGACAGATTGGTTGAGAATTGGTGGGGGTCCCTTCTTCAGGAGTTCCTTCTTGGACTGATCACTATGAGGTTAGAATGCAAGAAGGGATGATGCTTTGGGAAGCACTATTATTTCCAAAGCTCTTATATTTGGGGCTCTGGACTCTATCTATCTATGTTTCAAGTAGTGGTTGAAGTCATGACTGTAGTTTAGCCTGACTGGCACAAATGTGTGATACCATTGTAAGAGCACTACAAAGAAATAGAATAATTTTGTGCTTGTGCTAGCAAAGGGAAATTTGAAACTGAGGAGAGAAAGGAAATATAAAATCCAAGAGAAGAAAGCTGCTGAATGACAGTAAAATTCATTTCATGTAACATCAATAGAATATAAACTCCTTGCCAGTAGGGATTGTTACATTCATTCTATTTGTAACTGCATAATTTTGTATTCTATTGTAGTTACATTCATTTTATTTGTAGCTCCTAAAACACAATAGGAATTTAATAAATGCTTGTTGATCCACATTGTCTTATGGAAAAGGATAAAGAATATATGTGTGTGTGTGTGTGTGTGTGTGTGTGTACACACACTTATATAGCTGCTTTTGTTGAGTTAGTTTCAGTCATGTCCAGCTCTTCACAAGTCCATTTGGGGTTTTCTTGGCAAAAACACTGTTTTATCATTTTCCTCTCCAGCTCATTTTACAGATGGAGAGTCAGATAAAATTAAGTGACTTCACCAGGGTCACACAGTTAATCAGTGACTGAAGCTACATTTGAACTCAGAAAGATGAATTTTCCTGACTGAAGGCCCAGCCCTCTATACATGGCTCCACCTAGTTACATAAACACACAAACACTCAGACACATATACATATAAAGAGAGACATACATACACACAAACACACACATATATATATATACATATATATATATATATATATATGTATATATATATATATATACACACACACATACATACATATGTATCTATGTGTGTGTATCCCCCCAAAAAAATGATAGGGAAGTTAAGAAAAGGAAATAACTTGATATAACACCAGCATTATTCACAGCACCCATGGCAACTATGAATATGCTGGTATAATGCTTAATCACAAAATATAACAGACTCTCCACATGGAAGACAGAATCAAAACATTTATTAAAATACCAGAAGACTAAAACACAACACCAGAAACCCAAATCCATTATAGCAACCAAGAATTTGGCGTACATAACCAATGCAATGATTACCAACATACCAAAGCCTTCCCTCTGTCAGGCTTTCAAAACAAAAGACGCCCCCTTAAGCAAAAATGCCCTTCTCTCACTCATGCTAGATGCTCTGCCTCCACACTGCTTGTTCCTAATTCTACTAGTGCTCTTCCCTGCTGCTTCCTGCTTCACACTTCCCGTTCTACCCTGTCAGCAAGCTCCTCCCACCCTGGACTCCATGTGATTACATCTATCCTATCAAGGGCAGGGAAGATCTTCAAATTCCCATTCCCATTACACTTTCCAAGGTCATGAAAGTAGTAAGTAGCAAAACTGAGATTAGAACCCAGCATTCTTTCAATTAAACTACACTCCCCTACAAGATGAAATAAAGGTTAATATTAATGCTTGAAAAAATAGAGCCTCAGGAGCTATTTAGACTGGACAACACTATAGGGAATATATAGGATACTTCCTGATATCTTTAACTTGGCAGTGTATAAGGTATACAGCTATAACACTGAGGGAAAATAAATATGGCATATTTTTTTATGGAAAACAACATTCCTAATCTTACAAGTAATTAAAAGTGTCATAAAATAGTGCACAACATAGGAAAAGTGCTCACGTACAATCCATGAATAAACTGAAGAAGGGATCTTGTGTCTAAGAGACAAGAGGAGACTATTGCTACAACCAGGAAATCAAACTGGTTAGTCTAAGTATACATTTTGGCTCCAATGTAAGATGTAAAAATGGTATAATAATGGGGAGACAGCCGAAATTGATTCTGTTTTCCAGTTTATAAGTACAGTTTTTTGTAACTGTCAGCATAGCACTCACACTCACCTCTATTAGGCACTAGAGCATAATTTGTGATCATTTCAGTGTGGCAATTTTTTAAAAAACAAAAATAGACATATCCTGCAAAGAAGTTCCTGTGAATATTATTCTTCCAGGAAATATGAAAGCAAAAGAACTCCCATTAATGAGATTCTGTTACCCAACTCTTTTTAGTTGCTGCATTGCTTGAAGCAAGGAGTATGACTTTTGGTGGGGATTGGAGGTGAACAGGGAACTTTCTCAACCACAATCTACTTGTAACTCAGAAATTTAAGATTCCTTTGGTTACATACTATTCTGTCTTTGACTGGACTGTTATATTAATTTCTTATTAGTCAACCTAACTTAAATCTCTTTTAATTTGTCCTTGTTAGAGCTGCCCAAATCATACTCATAAGCATCAATCCATTCATGTTATTCTTTTGCTTAATAACTTTTAGTGTCTCCTTATTACTTTTAGAACTAAATACAAAATCTTCTATTTGGCATTTAAAACCCTTCGTAATCTTACTTCAACCTACTTTTCAAGAATTGTTATATATTGCTCCTTTCCACATAATCTGCTCCAATTTAACTGACCATCTGACCTTTGCTCATATGTTATATGAGCAAACAGATTTTCCTCAAAATTTGGAATTTATTCCCTCCCCACCTGTGAATTTTGGAATTTCTATCTTTGAGGGTCAACTCAAAGGCTTCCTCCTACATGTGGCCTTTTTGGATTCCTTTCATTGCTAGTGCCAATCACCAAAAATGCATATTTCATCCCACCCCTGCCCTGCCCCTCAGCCACTTACTCTCATAGTTCAGGGGCCCCACATAGAAATTAAATAACTATGCTCTTGCTTAAGGTTTCTGTTGCAAAGAAATAAGGTTTCTAGATGTGCTTCTCTTGAGCTCCTTCCACTATATTTATAATTAATTATCATTCAAACCCAGTTAACTTTCAGCAAGAGCAGTAATTACAAAGACATTTCCTCCAAACTAAGAGTACACTCTAGCCCCGCACATATATGGACAATGGGGAAAGTGGGCTCAAACTTAGAGACAGCTAGGTGCCACAGTGGACAGAATAGTGGATTGGGAGTCATGAAAATCTGGGTTCAAATCTGTCCTCAGACACTTAACAGTTATGTGACCTTGAGTAAGTCATTCAACCTCTATTTGCCTCTTTTTCTCTGCTGTAAAGTGGGGATAACAATAGCACCTACCTCTCAGGTTTGTCATGAGGATTAAATATAATAATATTTGTAAAGTCCTTAACACAATACCTGGTACATAGTAGACACTAAATAAGTTAACTTTTATAATTATTACTCAAACTTAAAATGCAATGGTATTGGGTAGGGTTGTACTGGTAAACGTTTAGCATCTGTGAAAATAAAGTATGCAAGACACACTTTTAATTTTAATACATATTATTAATATTTTCTATCACTTTCTTAAGTCTATACAATCAGCAAAACAATGAATCAATCACTTATTAGTGGTGTTTTGCAATTTCTAAGGTATAAATGCTCAAACTGAAAACTTAGCTATCTACTCTAATGAGTCAGGAGCTGACTACAGTACACTACTGGAGGTGAGGCATGTGCTTAATGGACCCAAAAGGATATACTCAGAACTGGAAGTCTTTTTCTCCCATGGTAGTGTTTTTCTGAATTTTTCTTTAGATTCAATCTTCTTTCAGTTTCTTAGAGTTATTTCCTTGGCATGCCCATCTCAAACTTGCTATTCATCATATCCATCTTCTACATCTTCTGCTATCAGCTCTGGTAGTCTTAGCTACTGAATATAGTCACTGGTGGGCCTCTAATAGGACATAAAGAGATTGTTCATTCAAACAGTCATCTTGTGGAGTATTAGCAGAAAAGGTAAGGAACTCTGTACATTCCCTAAGTGATTTCTATCAGGATCCTTCTATGGAAATTCTCTACCATTTGACTGATCTATTTATATTCTAAGTGGAAGAAAAATAATATCAGTTTTAGCAAAACTAGAATCATTTTATTTTTTTACATTTTTGTCCCCATCTGAATCCCAACATCTTTTAAAAGATTTGTTCTTTTTATTTAGGATAATGGACCACAGTTATACTAAGTATGTATGTGGTTCCTATTATAGTGACATTGCTTTGTGTCATTTCATATGACCTCATATCATTTTGTATACTTCATATTAACATTTTTACAGTACAAAAGAAAGTCTGAATTTAACATATAATTATTGATAGTTATGTCCCTATAAATGCACATGAAGTTTGTTTATTACATTGTTATAAATAAAGCAATTGTGAATATTTACCCCCAACAAATAATACTTAGTATATAGTCCCCAAAAATGGTGCTCAGTCAGACTTGGTTTTGCATCCTGCCTCTGACATTTGCTAGGTGTGTACAAATAATTTAATATCTCTGAGCCTTAGCTACTCATTAGCAAAATGGAAATGAGAGCAACTCTCAATATTCTGCCCCCCCCACCTTTTTTTAAGCAATTGGGGTTAAATAACTTGCTCAAGGTTGCTCAAGGTTACATAGCCAGTCATTATTTATGTGTGGGTGCTCATTTTCTGAGGCCAGAACCAATCCTGGGTCCTCCCAACTCCAGGGCCCCCACTCTTATTCACTGTGCCACCTAGCTGCCCCTCTCAATATTCTTACAGAGTACTATATAGAATTGCTTTCAGAATCTGGAAGATCTGAATTGAGATCCTACCTTTGATATGTATGGGCTGTGGGACCAGGACAAATCACTAAATCTCTTAGTTCCCCCAGGCAGGGGTGGTGAACCTATAATTTCAAAGCCCCATGTGGCCTTGTAGATCCTCAAATGAGGCCATTTGCCTTGAATTCAAAGTTTATAGAACAAATCTCCTTAAAAAAATTTGTTCCGTAAAACTTGAACTCAGTCAAAAGGCAGTGTCCAAGGACCCAGAAAGCACCCTGTGGCTTGTAGACTGAAGATTCTCCACCCCTCCTTGAGGCAATTCCTTAAAGCAATAAGTTGAAAAGGAAGTATTGATTTACATTGAAACAAGGCATTTTCTTAACCAGACTTCCCAAAGTCATTTTCTGAGGCCAGAACAGATCCTGGGTCCTCCCAACAGGTCCAATGGAGTAAAAACAAAGCAAAACAAAACAAACAAACAAACAAAAAACAAAACCAGAACAAAAATAGTTATAACTGAAGAGGTTCAGCATAAAATGATGAGGTTAAGGTTAGGGGTGCTTGAGACCCCAAAACACCAACACACCAGGTCCTGCCAAATAAATTTGACTCAAGTCTTTTTTCAGCCAAAGAAAAGCAAAGTTTATTAAAAGTTGGCTTGTATTAGACACAGAGTAAATCTGTGCTAGAAAATTCTATGGTGCTCTCATACCACATGGAGGTAAGATGTGTCTTACACACAGAAGTGTTGTGGGAGGAATCTTGGGGTGGTCTAGAGGAGTTTGGGGACTGTCTTCAGGAGGATTTAATGAGGTAAATAAGTGATTAAGGGTAAGACATTGCTGGTGGCTATTTGGAGACTACAGACAATGGTGGGCTAGGCCAGTTCAAGGGTGGATTGATATTTTTATAGACTCAAGGGTGGGAAGTAGATGGACAATGGAAGGCTAAGCTAGTAACCAGGTTTGGGCCTAGCCACAAAGTAAGATTTAAGGGCCTCATGCAAGTGCCTCATCAAATGGGACAATTCAATCAGAGTTCAAGGGGGTTCCCAGAGCCTGCACCTCATCATAATTATCACAATATTATTGTGGAGTTCAAAAGAAATGATTTTGATTTTCTTATGTTTATCTTCTTGATGCACATCACTTCCAAATTAACATAGTAATCTCTCTCTTAAGCTACAGTCTCTTGCCATCGATTGCTTCTTGGATGATTGTATCTATATGTTTCACAGGCATATTAAATACTAAAATATTCAAATCAGTGTGTATATGTATGCATATATATGTGCATGTATGGTGTCCAAAAATATGAACTTCAGAAAATGTTTCAGCATTTCCAATCATAGCCCTGCAAGGATGATTCAGCATGTTCTGAGGGCGTTGATTTCTGCAGTCCTCTTGTGAATGATATCTCAGACAGTAATTATAAAGATAGTAGAAGTAGGTCTGGTTTACAAAGGGAGACTTTGCCTTTCCTGTTGACTTAAAATTCATTGAGATATCATCTTTTGTCTCATTCCCTATCTAATTCTTAGAATTTATTTGTTTTGTACAACTGTAAAAATAATGAACTTCTTAACAACCAAGAGAGATTTCTTTTATAGAATCTAATTTAACTTAATTCAGTGTGATCTCCCTAGTAGCATTCTTATCCTTCTAACCAAGTCCATGTGATTAATTATAATATTTTGCTATATAACAATACCAGATGAATTAAAATCTCATGTAATGGGTAAAAAAAGAATTCATTGCCCTCAAGTCTTCTTGAATCATTCAGGAATGGCTAATTCTGTCCTAATTATAAAACTTCTGAATAATAGGCACAAAAGCCTTTGCAGTACCTGTCTCACACAGCTATTTTAAGAATCAAATTAGGGTATGCCCATAGATATATTCTATATCTGAAAAATGTGTTATTCATTTAATACTAACCTTTTTCTTAAAAAAGTCTTCCCATTTGTCATTTTATTCACCTCCATAGCATCAATGTAAAATATTAATGAGTATATGGAAATACTATAAAATAATATGACATCATTTAAAAACACATACTAGGACTTCTACATCTAAACAGATGTTTTATCCTTCAGAATAGTTACTTTTAGAGGTTGCACTTGTGTTCCCATGGTGCTATCATTCCTCATTTATTTTTGGAATTCTACTTCTGAGTGTGCATGAGATCCATACTTTTGAATATCCTCAGAGTTGGCAAATCTTTGTCTCCTGTGAAAGGATATTGAAGAGTTTAACCATAAAGCGGGTTAGGGTTGCTCTGGAGACTCCAAAATACCAACAGGATGGATCCTGCTGAATGAATTCCATTCAAATATTCTCGGCCAAAGAAAAGTCAAGTTTTTTTAAAAGGTTGCTTATATTAGACACAGAATAAGTCTGTGCTAGGTCATTCTACAGCACTCTCACACACATGGAGGGAAGATGGGATCTTATATGCAGAACTTCTTGGGAGAAATCAAGGGGTGGTCTAGAGGAGGAGTTTGGGGAGGGTCTTCAGGAGAAGTCAGATGAGGTCAATGAGTGATTAAGGGTAGGTAGTTTCAGGAGGCTACCTGGAGACTACAGACAATAGTGGGCTAGGCCAGTTCAAGGGTGGATTGATACTTTGATGGACTCAAGGGTGGGAAGTAGATGAAAAATGGAGGGCTAGGCTAGTAAGTGGGGTCTGGGCCCAGCCACAATGTAAGGCTTATGGCCTCATGCAAATGCCTCATCAAATGGGATAATTTAATCAGAGTTCAAGGCAGGGTTCCCACAGCCTGTACCTTAAAGACTCAAGGACAGCTCAAGGGGACTCCCAGAGCCCATATCTCATCAGATATGCTTTTTAGAAATACACAAAATAATTTAGTGTCAAGTTTGCCAAATAAGATACCCACACTGGGTGATAAATTTTTTCTACAAAATTAGATACCTTTATACAATAATGATACTGATTTTCTTATAATAATTACAAATTGTTTCTAACAGCTAAGTCCAAAAGAGTAGTTTAAAAAATGTTTTGTGTAATGTCAACTTTTTGAAAAAAAAATTATAATGGTAACTGATAGTTCATGACTGATATATAGGACTGCTATAGTAGTGATGCTCTTTAATTATTTGGGCATCTGTTGGAACCCTTTCTCTCTAAAGGGAAACAGCTAACAATTTCTTGACTTGTTTTAATGACAATTTTCTGCCTTTCAAGGTAAAGAAAGACATAAGGGAAGAACCCATTATTCTTTTTGAGATTTGTTTCTCAATAAAAGGTAGAAATTGGTTTCTGGCATGTCAATGATAGGGGTCACTGGGGAGAAAAGACATTTCCATCTTTGACTCTGTGATAAGTGACATACATCTTATGTTTTGGAAGAATGACTTTAAAGTAGTTCAGAGGAAAAATGTATAGTATCTCACATACTGAAATTCTACAGGAGAAGTTAACACAGAAAAGAATGAGAACTCTTAAGACTCAAAGAACATGAAATGTGATTGGGAAGAAAAAGTGTATGTGGGGTGGGGGAGGGGTGGTTTGAAGGGACTGCTGTGAATGCACTAAGAACTCCACAAACCAAAGTAGATTTAATTTTTCAAAAAGTATTTATTTTTAGTTCACAACATTCAGTTCCATAGGTTTTTGAGGTCCAAATTTTCTCTACCATGCTCTCCTCTCCCCTCTCCTCACCTGGCAACATATAATCTGATATAGGTTCTATATATATACCTTCACATTAAACATTAGTGAAGTTTGTAAAGAAGAATTATAATCAATGGAATGAACAATGAGAAAGAAGAAACAAAACAAAAAATGGAGAGAACAGTTTGCTTCAATCTGCATCCAGACTCCAAAATTCTTTCTCTGGATGTGGATAGACTTTTTTATCATGAGTCCTTTGGAGTTGACTTATTACCTTGTACAGCTGAGAAGAGTCCATTCTATCAAAGTCTATCATCACAGATATGATGTATCTATAATTACATACAATGTTCTCCTGGTTCTGCTCCCCTCAGTCAAGCATTATTTTATATAAAATGCTCCAGGTTATTATGAAGTCTGTCTGCTCCTCATTTCTTATAGCATAATAGTATTCCATTATATTCATATACCACATTTTGTTTAGCCATTCCCCAATGGAAGGGCATCCCCTTGATTTCCAATTCTTTGCCACCACAAAAAGAAGTGCTATAAATACTTTTGTACATATGGATTCCCCTCCCACTTGCGTGATCTCTTTGGGATATAGCACTAGAAGTGATATTGCTGGGCCAAAGGGTACATACATTTTTATAGCCCTTTATGATGAGGTATGGCTCTGGGAACCCCTTTGATCTCTCCTTGAATCTTCCTATAGAAGGCATTTGCCAGAGGCCATAGGCCTTTCACTGTGGCTCTGCCCAAATCTTTAGCCCTCCTTTGTCCAGCAATTTCCCATCTTAGATATTCCCAATTCTGTTACACCCTTCAACTGACCTAGCCCACCATTGTCTGTTGTCTCCAGGTAGCCTCCAGCAACTTCTCACCCCGACCTCATTGACTCTTCCCGAAGACCCTCCCCAAACTCCTCCTCTAGACCACCACTAGATTCCTCCCACAGCCTTTCTGTATATCAGACCCCATCTTGCCTCCATGAAGGAGGAAGGCCAGAGAATGATTTGCCACAGACTCATTCTCTGTCAGATGATTCTGGCCCACTTGCCCAATGCAAGTATCACAGATACCTAGGCTCCTTAAGAGTCTATCCATTATGGAGAATTTCTTGCTTTTCTTTGTCTGAGAGAAGGTTTGAGTTGAATTCATTCTGCAGGACCAAGTGTGTTGGTATTTTGGGGTCTTGAGCACTCCAACCCTTTACCTTATCATTTTATGATGACCCTCTTCATTTTGGCATAGTTACAAATTGCTCTCCAGAATAGTTGGATCAGTTCACAACTCAAGAATGTATCAGTGTTCCAGTTTTCCCACATTTTTCCAGAATTTATCATTTTCCTCAAAGCAAATTTTTAAAGAACCAAGTTCAAAAGATGGAATTAACTATAGGCAAGACAGGATGAAACATCTGTATAAGTGGGCCTGGAGTCAAGACTCATATTGCTGAGTTTAAATCTGGTATCAGACACTTGCTAGCTATGTTACCTTTAATAAGTCACTTGGCCCTGTTTGTGTCAGTTTCCCTATCTGTAAAATGAGCAGAAGGAGGAAAGGCTAAAGAACTCCAGTATCTGTGCCAAGAAAATCTGAAATGGGGTTACAGAAAGTTGGACATGACAGAAAACAATCAAATAACAAGAGTGAGAGGATGAATAGAACAATATGACTACAAAATTGTAAGAACGGCAGGAGAGAAAATGGAAAGATGGAGGTGTGTCTAGTAAGGAAAGGGATTTTAGTAATATTGGGAGAAATTAGGAATCCAAAGAAGGGATACAACTATTATTCAGAATGCCTGCAACATGAACATCTGAAAAAAAAAAAAGAGGTAGAATCATTTGTTCTTTATGTAGCCTCTGTGTTCTGTGATAGTGAGAATAAATATTTTTTTAAACAAATGCTTTATTAACTTCTGTTTTACATCATTCATTTCCGCCAGATTTTGAGTTACAATCATTTTCCCCCCATTATTCCCCTACCCAACCTCCCAGAATAGTAATCCTACAAGATATCGCTTCCTCCAATCTGCTCTCTCCCATACCTTCTCCCATACCCCCATCGACTTTTCCATTAGAGGAAGGTGAGTCTTTGCATCCCAATGCCTGTGCCTCTTATCTCCCTATTACAAGCAAAAGAGTATTAATAATAGTATTTATATATATTTGAAACATTTAATGTTACGACCTCAAATTACAGATCCATTTCCTTCCTCCCTTGTTGCCCATTCCCTCTTGGGAGATAAGTAATTCAGTATATGTTGTACATGTCTAGCTATGCAAAACATTATCATAGTAGATATATTGTACAAGGCTGCTTATAATTCCCTCCCACTCATCCCACCCCCCACCTGGTCCATTCCCTACATGATCCTGTCCCTCTTCTATAGTGGGTACTTCCAACCTCCCCTCACCCCAAGGATGCCCTCCCATCCATCATCCCTCCTCTCATCCCCCTTCCCCCTATCCTGCTGCAGGTTGAGATATCCCATTTAGTATGTATGTCATTCTCTCCCAGAACCAAATTCAATGAGAATGTGGTTTTGCCTTTTTAGCCTTCCTATTCTCCCCCTCCATTGCAACCACTTCCCCTTGCTTCTTCTACATGAGATAGTTTACCCTACCCTGTCTCTCCCCATCTCCTCTTGCCACTTTCCTCTCTCACCTCATAATTTCATCCCTTGAGTATTCTCCCTTCCCAACAAATTCAACCTATGCCCTCTATCCATATAAAACTGTAAACATATACACACACATTCACATATGTATTCATATGACCACACCCCCTTCTTCTATTATTTTCATAGTGAGAAAGATATCATCAGTCACAGTTATTGCTTTTCCATATAGGAATGTAAATAGTTCAACTTTGATAAGTTCCTTTTGATTTCTTTTCCCTGATTACCTTCTCAGGCATCTCTTCCTTCTTGTGTCTGAGTGTCAAATTTTCTATTCAATTTTGGTTTTTTCCTCAAGAATGCTTGAAAGCCCTCTATTCCACTGAATGACCATATTTTCCCCTGAAACAAAATACTCAGTTTTGCTGGGTAGGTGTTTTTAGGGGCGGAGCCAAGATGGCGGAGTAGAAACAGCTCATCCAAGCCACTCTGCCCCCAGATGCCCCCTAAACTATGTAAAAGGGGACTCTGAACAACTTCTGGAGCCCCAACACCCACAGAACGACACAGAGAAGCTAACCTCCCGCTGAGGACAGCCCAGCAGCCCTGAAGGAAGGACCAGTGCAGCGGTCTGCGACCTGGCAGCATGCAGAGCACAGAGCCCAGGAGCCGAGCCGAGCCCAGGTCCACATGAGCAGAGGTTTTAGCCCCAGGGCGGCAGGGCCAGCAGCCAGCTGGAGTAACCCCAGAACACCAGGAGCTGTGGCAACTCCAGAATTATCAACATAGTCTTGCCTAGGACAAAGTAAGAGGTTAGTGTCCTATGGACTTTGGGACTGGTATTAGGGAATGCGTTGGCTCCCTCCCCTGGGGGCTAGAAGCCACTGAGGACAAATGCCATTTTGTAGAGAATAAATATTTTTAAATGACATGTTTAATTCATTTTCACATAGCCAAAATGGGAGCAATAACTAATACACCAAAAACTCCAAAAAATACCTTAGTTTTGAATATTGGGCCTTTTCCAAAGAGATGGAATTTACTAGAGATTAATGTGAAATATTATGCATGATTTCAAAAAATCAATTTCAAAATAAAAGGCATGGCTAGATTATCATTTGTCTTTTTAAAAATCATCGTTTTGGGGGGCGGAGCCAAGATGGCGGAGTAGAAACAGCTCGTCCAAGCCTCTCTGCCCCCAGATTCTCCACAAACTATGTAAAAAAGGACTCTGAAAAACTTCTGGAGCCCCAGCACCCACAGAACGACACAGAGAAGCTAACCTCCCGCTGAGGACAGCCCAGCACCCTGCAGGAAGGACCAGCGCAGTGGTCTGGGAGCCGGCAGCGCACAGAGCGCAGGAGCCGAGCCGAGCCCAGGTCCACGTGAGCCGAGGTTTTAGCCCCAGGGCGGCAGGGCCAGCAGCCAGCTGGAGGAACCCCAGAACACCAGGAACTGTGGAGACAACAGAATTATCAACATAGACTTGCCTAGGACAAAGTAAGAGGTTAGTGTCCTATGGACTTTGGGACCTGTATTTGGGGAATGCGTCAGCTCCCTCCCCTGGGGGCTAGAAGCCGCTGAGGAGACACGCCATTTTGTAGTTTTCAGAGGCAGTTCCGGCTCCCAGCCTACAAATCGTGGGGAGATCCAGCGATCAGTCTTGGGGGGTAATCGCTCTTGCTTTAACCTCCCTGGATCTGGAGTGTGATCTAGGGTGGAAGTTGTGGGTGGGTTTACAGCTTGCCAGAAACGGAAGTTGCCCCCCACACGTTCGGGACGAAAATTCCTCTATCTGGCCTTAAAGCCATAGTGTGGCAACAAGCCCAAAAGTCAAGCAATTAAGTGGCAACATGCCAAGGCAAAGGAAACAGAAAAATGCAACCCTAGACTCCTATTTTTGGGGCATAGAGCGGGAAAAGGACTGTGAGGTCAGAAGTCCTGCTCCAAAAGCCCCAGGGGAAAACATGAGTGGGTTGCAGGCCATAGAGGACCTTAAGAAGGGCTTTAAAAATCAAATAAGAGAAGTGGAGGAAAAATTAGAAAAAGAAATGAGAAGGATGCAGGAAAAGTATGAAATGAGGGTCAACAGCCTGACTGAGGAAAACAACACCTTAAAAAATAGACTGACTCAAATGGCAAAGGAGGCCCAAAAGGGCATTGAGGAGAAGAATGCCTTAAGAAGTCGAATTTGCCAGATGGAAAAAGAATCTCAAAAGTTCACTGAGGAGATCCATTCCTTCAGAGTTAGACTGGAGCAAATGGAAGCTAGTGACTTTATGAGAAATCAAGATGCTGTTAAGCAGATCCAAACAAACGAAAGATTAGAAGGCAATGTGAAATATCTCATGGGAAAAACCACTGACCTGGAAAATAGATCCAGGAGAGGCAATTTAAAAATTATTGGACTACCTGAAAGCCATGATCAAAGAAAGAACCTAGAAATCACCCTTCAAGAAATTCTCAAGGAAAACTGCCCTGATGTTTTAGATCCAGACGGCAAAATAGAGGTTGAAAGAATCCACCGATCACCTCCTGAAAAAGATCCCAAAAAGAAAACTCCCAGGAATATTATAGCCAGGTTCCAGAACCCCCAGATCAAGGAGAAAATACTACAAGCAGCCAGGAAGAAACAATTTCAATATTGTGGAAACACAATCAGAATAGCCCAGGACCTGGCAGCTTCTACACTGAGGGATCGAAGGGCATGGAATATGATATTCCAGAGGGCAAAAGAACTGGGAATGAACCCAAGGGTCACCTACCCAGCAAAACTGAGTATTTTGTTTCAGGGGAAAATATGGTCATTCAGTGGAATAGAGGACTTTCAAGCATTCTTGAGGAAAAAACCAGAATTGAATAGAAAATTTGACATCCAGACACAAGAAGGAAGAGATGCCTGAGAAGGTAATCAGGGAAAAGAAATCAAAAGGAACTTATCAAAGTTGAACTATTTACATTCCTATATGGAAAAGCAATATCTGTGACTGATGATATCTTTCCCACTATGAAAATAATGGAAGAAGGGGGTGTGGTCATACGAATACATATGTGAATGTGTGTGTATATGGTTACAGTTATATATGGATAGAGGGCATAGGTTGATTGTGTTGGGAAGGGAGAGTACTCAAGTGATGAAATTATGAGGAGAGAGAAGAAAGTGGCAAGAGGAGATGGGGAAAGACATGGTAGGGTAAACTATCTCATGTAGCGAAGTGGGTGCAAAGGAGGGGGAGAATAAGGAAGGCTAAAAAGGCAAAACCACATTCACATTGAATTTGGTTCAGGGAGAAAATGACATACATACTAAATGGGATATCTCAACCTGCAGCAGGATAGGGGGAAGGGGGATGAGAGGAGGGATGATGGATGGGAGGGCATCCTTGGGGTGAGGGAGGTTGGAAGTACCCACTATAGAAGAGGGACAGGATCATGTAGGGAATGGACCAGGTGGGGGGTGGGATGAGTGGGAGGGAATTATAAGCAGCTTTGTACAATATATCTACTATGATAATGTTTTGCATAGCTAGACATGTACAACATATACTGAATTACTTATCTCCCAAGAGGGAATGGGTGACAAGGGAGGAAGGAAATGGATCTGAAATTCGAGGTCGTAACATTAAATGTTTCAAATATATATAAATACTATTATTAATACTCTTTTGCTTGTAATTGGGAGATAAGATGTGCAGGCATTGGGACACAAAGATTCACCTTCCTCTAATGGAAAAGTCGATGGGGGTATGGGAGAAGGTATGGGAGAGAGCAGATTGGAGGAAGCGATATCTTGTGGGACTGCTATTCTGGGAGGTTGGGTAGGGGAATAATGGGGGGAAAATGATTGTAACTCAAAATCTGGCGGAAATGAATGATGTAAAACAGAAGTTAATAAAGTATTTGTTTAAAAAAAAATCATAGTTTTGGGGGTGGCTAGGTGGCACAGTAAGTAAGAGCGCTGGCCCCAGAATCAGGAGGACCTGGGATCGGTTCTGGCCTCAGAAAATGAGCACCCACACATAAATAACTAAAGTGTAACCTTAAGCATGTTACTTAACCCAGATTGCTTAAAAAAAAATAATAGGTTTCTTTTTTTTTTACTATGTGCTTAATATAAGTCAATAGTATGGCATAGTAATTAAAGAAACTAATATGAATTTACATTTTGTACAGTCCTCAAGAGCAGAGGTTGTTTCATTTGTTATTCTTCTATCCCTTCTGCATAGGACAATATCTGATATACTTTAGATACCTTTTAATACTGTTTTTCATGCTATTTCTAGGAAATCCTTTAAAATAAAGTAACTTTTTAAAGCTATTCTTCTTTGAGAGAAATCTAAATGTTATTCTTTTAAAATATACCATTAATTAGTGTAAGTGCTTCTCAAAATGTGAGTATATGCTTTCTTTATATGAAAAAATTCTCTTGGTGATTGACTTTTTACGTCACCCATTTAAGCAGATGATTAGAAAGTGTGTGACTAAAAATCGTTCCATATGAATTTAAGTGTATGTCAGATTAGGACTTCAATCTAAATTGTTTAGAATTAACTACTAAAAATTAAATAATTCATTGAATAATGGCTGTCCTTAATCTCATTGATTCAGTCAGAGTATTTGTGGGAATTTTCTGTGTGCCAGAGTGGACTTGGACAAAGTACTTTGTCTGGGTGACTTTTCTGATACTCTGAGGGTTTTCTTTCAATTTCTTCTCCTTTGTATAAATAATGGCAAAACCTCAGAGTGTGGAAATATTACTGTACAATTGGTTTTTTAGCATTTGTGTGGAATTGAACATAAATGTTTGGGAGCAGATGGCCTTTTTCTCTACAGTGCTAATCAAACTTTGATATATTTGGACCTTCACGAGGGAAAAGCTGACAAGGCCGACTGAGTGCATCTGCTTAGCCGTTCCTTGCAGTTCTTGAGAAATGAATCGATATTGAGTTCCTGGCTGAAAGACCAAACCTGGAGAGTCAATATGGTGGCAGAAAATTCACAGAATCAATTAAAGCACAGCTAGTTGCCCAGGCATTTCAAAATTAAGCCCTGGCTGACACTTTTGGCTCTCACATAGATGGGAAGCAATTGTACTCTTCTTAGCTTTTCATTAGAATTCCATTTGTGTCTTTGTACTAAAAACACAAAGAAAAACAAAGCTTCAAAAATTAGTTTCATAAAGACTAGCCTTCAGAGGTCATTTTGGGACTGCATGATTCTATGTAGTTCATTTAAAAAAATCATCTGTTATTTGTGTGTGTGAAACAATATTTTTAAGGTTATTGAACATCCTATAGACAGATGATATCCAAGGCACCAATAAAATAAAAGTCCAAACCATATGCACCATATATTAGGAAGGTGAAGATGGAGCCATGTCCACTTTAGGATAGCTAACGTGATGGTATGACTAGAAACTCTACCATAAAAGATTATTTAAAAAAAATAATAGGGAAACTTGAGCTATAGAAGAGATAAATTAGAAGGAATATTATTTTTGTCTTCAAGAATTTTAGGGGTTGTGAGGGTAAGAGAGATTAGATTTATTTGTTTCAGATGTTTGGATTTGTTTTTGAGGGCAAAATTAGGAGCAATGTGTGGAAGCTGAAAAGAATAGACATATTTAATAGAGGAATTACACTTAATTCAATTATTATCAATAGTGAGAGCTTTACCAAAGCAGAATGATCTACCTCATAAGGTAGTGTTTCCCATTATTGAAATTCTTCATATGGAAGTTCCAAAACTTCACACAATAGAAGTTATGGAAGAGATTCCTAGGAAGGTACAAGTTGTACTCCACAGACTTTTAGGTCTTTTCTAACTCTGAGTGAACCAGTCAAAAATATGAATGTTTTTTTGGTAAAATCTTACAAAGAAGGATGTTAGATAATTATAAGCAAATTTGTCTAATGAAGCAGAAACAGAGTATTGTAAGAATGATTTAAAGGCAGTTTACAAAGATAGTCAATCAAATAAAATAATGGCAAAGGCATTTAAGGCAGTCAAAGTATACTTTAATAAACTGTTTTCACCATTAAGGGTAGTAGAGTTGAGTCACTAGACTTCTACACTCATATCACAGTACCAGATTCACTTGTGGAGTAGAAATGGAACTAATAAATAAAAACAGGAAACACAGCTCTGTTAGACTAAGACCAAAAGAATTTATCTGAAGGTACTGAAAGTGGAAATTATGAGGGCATTCAGTAATTTGTATTCAAGCTATCTGAAGGAGGAGCACATATTATGGGGGTAGATTAAATGTTAGAGTTTATTAATATTAAAAGGAGGGGGAAAGGCCACTGAGAAAACACAGTTTGTCTATTTTCCCATTTATACACTGATGTGAGTCTTCTTTACACAAATCTTCGTTATCCTTGATGTGAGTGTTATTGAAAAAAGCATGCCATTGCAAATGAGATTTAACTCTGGACCAAATCTTTGCCATCTCTCTGTTAACTGATAGATGGAGAGAGTATAAAATTCTCCTTTGCTTATTACTTTTGATTGTAGGAAAAGCTTTCAACTTGGTTGAATGAAGCTTTACCTTAAGGGTTTCCCCCCACCACTACAGAGAAAAAGATTTGTCTTTCATTTACATATCAAAATTCTTCAAGATTTCTGTAAAAATAATTGAACAAAAGAAACAACCCTATTAAATGAGCCTCTGATTACAAACATTAGGCAAAATATAAAACAAGTAGGTGTAAGCTTGCTTAAAATAATCACTGCTATGCTGAAGAAGATCCACCATAATCCAAGTTGAAGAGACATTTTGTAGATGATGATATTGCTGGTTATAAATTACACTGTACTGGCAAAAGCAAACTCAAGAATATTTCAGTCTCCTAGAGCTGTAATACTCAGAAGAGTTTGACATAATCATCCATAGAGAAAAAAAAAAAAAAACAAGTAGATGAAGAGTTTCAGTTGCACAGGTTATGATATGCTTTTGATAAACACTCTATATAGTGTGTCTATCTGCTACAGACAATAGAGATAAGGAAATTGAGTCTAAAGTCTAAATTGAGTCTAAATTGAACTGGAGGAAGAGAATACCTTGGATTATTATTACTATTATTATTTTGAGGGATAGAAATAGCTAAACTCTTTATATTCTCAATCTTCCTTCTGAAAATAAGGAATATATGATTGACTAGAAAAAGTTTTTATTAGTGGTTCTCCTCCTTACTTCATTAATTGTGCATTTCTAGTAATTTGAACTTGTGTTCATTTTTCCTCATGTGAAATGTGTATGCAGGTAGAGTACTCTTAGTGGTTATAATGTTCTGGGGAAATTAGATTATTTTTAGTACTTTCTATTGTGTTTAGCAGACTTATAATTTCCTGTTATATGCCGAATACAGCCTTGGTCTTAAGGAACTCACAATACAGTATCATGCAAAAATAGTATGAAAAGCTCACATATACAAGTAACTGTGATATGGATAAAGTTGATAGGGAAAAGGGAAAAGTACAGATAAGTTTCCATGAGTAATTTGAAAAGAAAGTAGATAATTTCAAATGCATAATAGGAGTATGGATGACTGCAGAGCAAGGGATGAATAAAAGGTGTCTCTTCCTTAGAAGCCTTGGTTTCAGTGGAGCATCTAAGGGAGGAGATAGCTTCAATAGACATAGGTAGGGAGTGAACCAATCCCGAAAAGGTAGAATCAGGAGAATGTTTTATACATAGGAAAGATATTGGATCCATGATTGCACAGATATGGGAACTCCCTACCAGTTCAAGTTGACATCTCTCTAATCTGTATTGTATATATCTGAGACGGGAATTGAACTGAGATCTTGGTGGCTCAATGCACTAAACCACATTTCTTCTCTTTCATCAAAGGATTTGACTATCTCTTTTACATATAAGATATAGAGTGTACGTATCTATCTCTTGTACGTATAAGATATATATATATATATATATGTATAAGCAAGATAGAGAGATATGGGCTTGGACTGTGATATTAATGGTAGATTCTTTTGAGAAAGGATTTTTTTTTAAAGCAATTAGGGTTAAGTAAGTTGCTCAAGGTTACAGGGCTAGTCATTATTTATGTGTGGGTGCTCATTTTCTGAGGCCGGATTTGATCTTGGGTCATCCCAACTCCGAGGCCGGTGCTCTTACTCATTGCACCACCTAGCCGCCCCTTTGGGGCAACTGGGGTTAAGTAACTTGCCCAAGGTCACATGGCTAGGTTTTTGTTTGTGTTGGTTAAGTGTCTGAGGCTGGATCCAAACTCAGGTCCTTCTGACTCCAGGGCAGATGCTCTATTCACTGCACCACCTAGCCGACCCTTGAGAAAGGATTTGTAATGGAAATGCAGATTTTTTTTAGATCTTCCCTGCCCCTAGGCCCTTTGATTGGCTTAATTGACTCTGAGAACCTTCCTTGATTTGAGAATATACTCTGCCTCCTAATAGGCTGAATGTGGTCACAAGGAGCCTGTGGTAGGAGGCTTGGTTTTCAGGAATGACCACACCTTGATGCTGTGTGATTGGGCAGTGGATAAAGAGGGTGGTTACATTCTCTGAGCCTAGAGAAGACTATATAATCCCTGATTTGAGGCTTTGCTTTGGGGCTCACTTTGAGAAGTATTGTGTGATTTGACCAGATGAGACTCTGGGAAGCCATTGTTGAGAGGCCTCCGGCTTTTAAAACCCAGATGTTGATGCTTCCCTCTCTGGTAACTGTGATTTGGTATTGACATAATGGTTGGACAGTTTGGAAGCCTGTCTGTTTGATCTGTAAGTTCTGTAACTCTGAAGTTCAGGGTGCTGACCTTTTTCCCCTGAACTAGGTAATATATGTTTGTTTGATTAAAGTAAGCTTGTTAACTGATTTTGAGTTGCTTTCCTTTACAGAAGCAGATCTAAGAACCTATATTGGCAGCTACCCTGGGGATATTGGGGTGCTTGCTGCTACAGGATTTAAAGTGTAATTATTAGTATTGTGTCAATGTCAGTGTCAGTGTGAGTAATGGCGAATGATGGTAGTGCTTAATCCAGCTATAGAGTATAAGATCAGGATCTTAGAGGTCATTTATTGCAATCCTTTCATTTTCCCACCTAGAGCACTGGGGCTGAGGGTGGTTAGGTGACATCTCTCATGAAGATTCTAACTCAGGTGCTCTAAAATCAAACCTAGCACCCTTTCCTCTATAGTATACTTACTCAAATGCTAGCAAATTGTCAGGGAAGAAGGATCTGACCTCCTGGGATCCTCAACTGGGCAGGAAGTAGAGATAGCAGATTCCAGAGTACATAGTAGATTCATACTTTATAATTTTTTCTCTAGGGAATTATCTAGTTCTTTACACTAAAACAATTATTTTATATGAAGGGTGGAGAGTAGGTACAAAATGACTTCTAAGGGCTTTTTCAATCCAAAGATTCTATAACTCTTTGAAAATCAAAATGAAAAGCAAAGTTTTCCCAACTGATATTACTCATGGGATGTGTTGGCTTCAATTTTCTGCTGATATTAAAACTGCTGTGCTAATTTCTTCTTGTCTTGACTGTGATTCTTCCACTCTATAGCTGCTATTGGAGGTATGCAAAATCAACACCATGAAACTGAAAGAACCACAATGTTCTTGGAAAAATAAACAATTCCTTATTTTTGAATATTTTTGAGTGATGTCTTCAGTAAGACACTTGAATTTACATTAAATTTGGTCTTTCTGTGTTTGCATTTTTTCCTGCTAATGAAAGAATATTTTATTCAAGAACCTTTCATGTGAAAAAAAAAAGTCAAATTAAAATAGATCATTTGTTCTCATTTAAAATGTACTGGGGCTGTATAATTCACAGAGTAAATAATAATAGACAAAGCTGCATATTTCTTTCTTATATAAATAAATTTATCTGAATGGCAAGCATAACACACTTCTTATTGAGGTCAGAAGAAGTGGTTGACAGTCATCTACCTGGAATTTAAAAGGTTAGACAAATATTATTTCTTGATTACAGGCTATATGCTTCTTATGAAACTGGCTGCATGAAATTCAGTGATTTGTTAGAAATTACATAGTAAATAGAGAAAGAAAAGGTTAGATCAGCTGATCAGACAATGTTTGCCATATAGTAAGCCCATCTAAATACTTGCTAATTAACTGACTGACTTGCCAGAGTGGATTCAGAGTCATGGGACTTGGCTTTTTCTTCTGCTACTTCACTGATAGTTAAAGATAAGCAGTTGACATGTCTGCTTCCAAGAAAAGTGTATTTAAATATTCATGCTATTTCTTTCTCCCCTTATCATTTAACATTTCATTTTTTCTCATGAGTTTACAATGATACATTGAAGTACAACTTGATTTAATGACAGCAACAGCTGCTCAAATTTATGGCTTCAGCAGTTATAAGTGAAATGCTGGGTGTTATTTGTGAAAGGAACCTGGCAACTTAAGTTTGTTTTTTCTTCAGGCAAACTTTTAGCCTGGGATTATTAGTGTGATGGTTTACACATGTTGCTGATGAGATCATCATTTTAATGGTTACTTCTTAATAGATCAAATAGATTTGTACGCGCACACACACACACACACACACACACACACATTTTCAGTTTAAGAACCTTAGACAGCATACCACGTCATAGCATACATCTTCTGAACTTGTTGCACTGTCTTTGTATACAAACAATAATTCAGACAATTCCAATAATAATTTACTAAGCTTCAGCTATAACCAAAACATTTTGCTAAATCAGGACCATAAATTTGGACTTGGAAGGGGTAATAATAATTATAGCTAATAAACATTTATATGGCACTTACTCTATGCCAAACACTTTGCTAAGCACTTAAAAAAAATATCTTTTGATTCTCACAGTGTAATGGCAAGCTGCAGCAGCAAGCACCCCAGGGTGGCTGCTGACACAGGTTCTTAGATTTGCTTTTTTTTAAGGAAAGCAACTCAAAATGGGTTAAAAAGCTTATTTTAATCCATCGAACATGTATGCTTTACCTAGTTCAGGGGGAAAAAGGTCAGCACCCTGAACTTCAGAGTATACAGACAGAAGTTACAAGACAGAGAAACAAATCAAGCAGACAGGCTTCCAAACAGTCCAACAATTACATCCATACCAAATCACAGTTACCAGAGAGGGAAGCATCAACATCTGGGTTTTCAAAGGGGTCTCCCAATGGCTGCTCAGAATCTCATCTGGTCAAATCACACAACACTTCTCAAAGTGAGCCCCAAAGCAAAGCCTCAAATCAGGGATTATATAGTCTTCTCTAGGCTCAGAGAATATAACCACCCTCTTTACCCACTGCCCAATCACACAGCATTAAGGTTTGTGAAAACCAAGCCTCCTGCCTTATGTGGCTCCTTGTGACCACATTCAGCTTGTTAGGGGGCAGAGTATATTTTCAAATCAAGGAAAGTTCTCAGAGTCTCTTAACCCTATCAAAGGGCCTAGGGGCAGGGAAGATCTTTAAATTTGCATTTTCATTACATTACAAGCACAGAATTAGCTAACACCTTGCTTCAGCTATTGAATTAACATCTTGGTTCAGTCTGTTAAGAACCAGAATGTGTGAACTCCACCACTTGTTAGCCCCAGTTCAGGAATTTCCAGATCAAGGAGAAAATATTATAAGGATCTGGCAGCTTCTACACTGAGGGATTGAAGAGATTGGAATATGATATTCCAGAGGTCAAAGGAGCTGGGATTAAAACCAAGAATCACCTACCCAGCAAAACTGAGTATCATGTTTCAGGGGAAAATATGGTCATTCAGTGGAATAGAGGACTTTCAAGCAATCTTGATGAAAAAACCAGAGTGGAATAGAAAATTTGACATTCAGATACAAGAAGCAAGAGAAGCATAAGAAGGTAAACAGGGAAAAGAAATCATAAGGAACTTATAAAAGTTCAACTTTTTATATTCCTACATGGAAAAATGATAATTGTAACTTGTGAAACTTTCCTAAGTATGGGGGCAGCTAGGTGGCACAGTGAGTAGAGCATCGGCCCTGGAGTCAGAAAGACCTGAGTTCGGATCCAGCCTCAGACACTTAACACACACAAACAAACAACCAAAAAAAAAAAAAAACCTAGCTGTGTGACCTTGGGCAAGTTACTTAACCCAAATTGCCCTCCAAAAAGCAAAACAAAAACAAAAACAAAAACAAAACAAAAACTAAACAAAACAAAAAAACCCAGAAACTTTCCTAAGTATGAAAATAGTTGAAGGGAATAGAAATGTGTGTGTATGTATATATACACACATATGTATATGTATATATGTATGTATGTATATATGTATGTGTGTATGTATACATATGTATATATGTCTATATAGGAGGGTAGATGGGCATATGAATACATATGTGAGTGTATGTATATATGTCTACATGCATACATAGAGGGCACATGACCAATTAAATAGGAAGCAATGATCTTAAAAGGTAAAAATTAAGAGGTGAGAGGTGAATATAATGAGAGGAGATGGGGAGAGACAAAATGGGGTAAACTATCTCACAGAGAAGAGGCAAGGAAAATTTGTTACAATGGAGGGGAAGAACAGGTAAGCAAAAGGGAATGAGTCAGCCTTATTCTCTTTGAATTTGGCTTAGGGAGGGAATGACATACACACTAAATAGGGTATCTCACCCTATAGGAGAGTAGAGGGGAAGGGGAAGGAGTGGGAATGATGGAAGGGAGGGCAGGCTGGAGGGGGAGAGGGAAGTTCAAAGCACCCACTTTTGAAAAGGGACAGGATTAAAGTAGAGAATGGAACAAGTGGAGGGTGGGATGGGATGGAGGGAAGTGTAGTCATTCTTACACAATGTATCTACTAAGGAAATGTTTTGCATGGCTATGCATGTACAACCTATATTGAATTGCTTGTCTTCCCATTGAGGGTGAGTGATGAGGGAGGAAGGGAAAGAATCTGGAATCAAAAGTTTAGAAATCAAATGTTTAAAAATATATATACAGATTATTATTATTATTATTATTATTATTATTATTATTATTATTATTATCATTATTAATGTAACTGGGAAATGATATATACAGGCACCGGGGCATGGAGATCCACTGTGTTCTACTGGAATTTTGGAGGGGGAATGGGGGAAGATATGGGAAAGAGCATATTAAAAAATAGGTGGACCAATTCTTAATTCTACCAATAATGTATTAATGTGCCTATCTTTCTACAACCCCTTCAACATTGACTCAACTCATCTTTTCTTATCTTTGACAACTGTTTTGGTGAGAGTGAAACCTTGGTAGACTTTGTTTTGCTTTTCTTTTATTACTAATTCTTTGGAGCATTCTTTCATATAGTTCTTTCTTAAATGTTAGCAAATCTTCTTTTGAAAACAGTTTATCTCTTTTTACCACTTTTCTATTGGGGAGGCAGGTTTTGTTCTCATATATTTTTGTTATTTTTCTGTGTATGTTAGATACCAAAGTCTTATCTGAGAAATTTGATCTGAAAAAATTTTCTCCATTCAACCACTTATCTTGTTTTCATTGATGCATTAATCTTTTTTGTGCAGCTCTTCAATTTCATATAAGCAAAATTATGTTTTAATCTATTTTAATTGTTCTGTTGCTTGCTTAGGTTAGATATCTAACCTATATGTTTTCTATAGAATGATCTTTAATGTTATTGTAATGTACATATTTAGAATGTAGTTTGTAAGATGGTATGATGTTCTGATTTAAGCCTAAAAATGTGGGAATGCAGATCTGTTTTGCATTAGAGCTTCTTATTTTAATTCAGTTCATCTCCGGAAAATTATGTTCATTTAAAGTAAAAAAACTATGACCTCAGAAATCAGAAAAGCAGAGCATTATTTTGCAGTTGTATGTATATTGCATCATCTTTGGCATTAGAGAAGTAATAACACTGATAATGTAGTCACATAAGAGAAGTCAAAAGTAAAAGGGTCAATGTCAGTAACCTTTAATTTGATCTATTTTTTAATCTTTTGCTAACTTACAATTTTTGGTAGCTCTTGGAAAAAGCAAAATGATGGACAGTAGAATTTTCTAGGAATAAGAACAATTGAAAAATGTATTATGGAACCTGTAATTTTTAATAAGACATGTTAAAACTTCTCCATGAATAGCACCTTAATAAGGACAGATGGAAATTTAATTTTGATAAAATATAATAATTAATGTATATGCTCCTATTGTTTTAATTTATATACACATATTAAACACAATCTCTTTCAGAAATACTCTATTATCAAGAATGAAAAGATAGAAAAAACCATTTAATACATGGTACCATTCCAGGGATGTCTCCTTGAAAAGAAAAGAAGTTGAAAAAGTTATGATACTTGTGGTGGCACATATTCCCCTAAGTCATTAAGTACCTCTCCATTGACAGTTGAACCCTGTATTGATGAGATGGTTCAATGTTTTTACAATGACTGTACTTCTAAAACTAAACTACCTCTTACAAAAAAACCCAACCCATCTTTCTTGCTAAACATTTTCTCACAACACTAAATTCAGCCATTAGTTTTGTTTTACAAGCCAGTAAAATGTCTAAAGTAAACTCTTTACCAAAACACTAACTGAGGCAGCATAGAATCTTGTTTTAGGGTATTTTTAGCCTTTTACTTTGGATAAAGCTACTCTATCAGACAATCATGCCTTAGTAAAACACTACCTACATTTATAGGAATTGGACATATGATTTGCCAGGTATAAAAATATACCAGATAAAGAAACACCCTTTATGAATAAAAGGCAATACCTTCCTTGTAAATTATACCTGTCTTGGAGAGACTCCTATAGAACTGAAAGATTAGATGACTTGTCCATGTCACAGTGCCAGTATATATCAGAGGCAGGACTTGAACCCTACTTTTGCTTGCTACAGGACCAGCTCTCTATTGTATCAGACTGTCATATCTTATAAAGACACAAATACCTTATTGATTTATAATATGCTGCCATATCTAATTATTATTGTGTTGAAAGGGACACACGTTATTTATTAAGCAAAAAGATTTAAAAGACATTACTATAAAATGTCTTAACATCCCCCTCCCATCTGATTTCCAACTACCTATCAAGAGTCTTCCATTTCTAAAGAGAAATTGCCCAGCAGCGATTTCCCTTTATACCTTCTCATTCATATTACCTAGGATTTGACTTAAATAATTTATATAAATATGACCAGTAATTGATTTTTACCAAAGTAGAAAAATTCCCAAGCTTCCTTTATGAGGATAAAATAATATATATTTTTTAATTATTTCAAACTTGCTTCTCTGATTATTTTATTTATTTATTTTAATAGTAAACCTATCTAACAGCAATATTTCTGAGTTGTCTTGTATAGGCTGTTCCTCTAACAGAGTTTAACTGGAAATTAGATTTGGGTCCATCTGGTAACCCAGAAGTAAATGATCTTCCCATCAGAGGACAAGGAAAACACATTGATCAAAGCTTTTACCACACATAGAAGTTGAACATTTTCAATTTTTATTAAGTAGGAACAAAATCAGCCACACAAGTAGGAAACAACTTATGGCTATGAGCCACAGGACTTGGCATCTTCAGCACATCATGGATTTTGGAGCACTTGCACTGCCTCTACCCACTGGAATGAATGTGAACTGAATATTATCTATCTACCTTCCTAATCTGCACACCAAATACCCATAAAATTATATCCCAAGGGTAGTCATTGCCTTAAGGCCCATATGCTCAAGCATCTGTCTTAACTCATGCTCAATCCTCAAGGGCAAAAATAGCAACTTGTTACTTGGGTCACATGTACTATTTGCTAAACTTTTATGCTTCTGTAGTGTTTGAAATACATATCAAAATTACCTAGAGCATATTGTAAATATTAGAGAGGTCTATGGGATTCATTGTCTCAGTTGCCTTGTTATTGCAAAAATAAAAAGTAGAAAGTAAACAACAGCAAAAGCAACAAAACAAGAAACTAGGGTGCTCCTCAAGTGCTGAATCTCTCAGCCAAAAATCTCATGAGTGTTGGTAGGGCAGCAGCTGGACGAATCATGCATCCTTTTAGGCTTTCTTACTATTAAACAGAAATGAATTAGACTTGGAAAAGATAATTGAAATAAAGGAAGATTAACACACACACACACACACACATTCCACACACACCATACCATACAACACCATAGAAGCATGCAAACACATACACATAGAAAAAAATGTAATATGCTCCCTAGCTATTTTTATACTAAAGCTTCTCATGAACAAAATCAAATTGAAGAGTTTCTCACAGACCTTTCTACTAACATAAAATTTACCCATCCATCTATCAATCAACAATTATTAGGCTCTTAATATGTGCCAGTCACTGTGTTACACACTGGGGATATAAAAAGTGGCAAAAGACAGACCCTGAGCTAAGGGAATTTACAATCTAATGGTGGAAATAACATGCAAACAAATGTAACCAAAGCAAACTCTATGCAAGATAAATTGAAAATAATTGACAGAGGGAAAGTACTGGGTTTAAGAGGTATTAGGGAAGGCTTCCTGCAAGAAGGGGGGTTTTACATGGGACAAAAAGATCAGTAGTTAGATCACATAGAGTTATAAGAGCCTCATTTCAAAATTTTGCTCATATTGATTTTAAAACTATAGAAATCACAGTCCTTTCAGTTAGAATGAGTTATTCTCTTTTGTACTTTTTTTTACGATTTTGGGAACAGGATATAATATCCTGTTTTGTGGACATATATCCACACCAATTCAAACATTTATCTGCCAGTTAAGAGTCATAGATAACATAAAAATAAAAGGAATGAGGCAACAAAGAAGAGATAACAATAACTACATTTCAGTATCAAGATCTAATAAATATGGCAATTTCTTACCCTAACTCCATGATATGTATATGTTTTCTGTAGTTTAAGAATCATTTCTGTAAACTAGATTCGGTGCTGCCATTTCATCCAGCAGTTAGAAATAACTGACCAAAATGGAGAGCTTATAGACAGAAAAATAGCAACACATTCTAAAACAGGAATAAATGAAGTGTTTAGATAATAAGTTGTTTAAGACTGCAATTCCAATCACAATTATTCTATTATAATCTATGTGTTCCTTTAGGATACATTTGGTTTTTGAACACCAATAGTAGCAAAAATGTCTAACACCACACTTATAAAAGGGTATCTTTCTGGAGAGATTACAGAATTCCCAGAACCTAGATGTGTTGGTTCTAACATCCATATGATTATTTTTTAAAAATTAATTTATTAGTTTAGTTTCAGTTAACAAGATTCAATTCCATAGTTCCTTGATTTTCAAATTTCCTTTCCTTCCCTCCCCCTTCCCCCCACGACAGCCAGTATAAGATCTGCAAATGCATTCATATTAGATATTATTCCAATTACAAAGGCGTATTGTAGTAGGTGGGATGAAAGATGGTAAGGAAGAAAAAAAACCAAACAATGAAAAGAAAAAGATCATTTAGTTTGCTTCCTTCAGGATTCAGGCTCAGTTCTTTCTAGTTATATCTCTGGATGGTGCTTTTCTCACTTTCTTGAGTCTTTCTGGATTGACTTATATCACTGCATTGCTGAAAAGAGTCCAGTCTGTCATAGTTGGTCATCACAGATATGGTATGTCTGTGATTGTATACAAATTTCTTCTGATTCTACTCTTCTTGCTCAGCATCAGTTTGTATGAGTCTCTCCAAGTAATTGTGAAATCCATCACCTCCTCATTTCTTATAGCACAATAATATTCCATTACATTCATATATCACAACTTGTTTAGCCATTCCCCAATTGATGGGCACCCCTTTAGTTTCCAATTCTTTGCAACCAGAAAAAGGGCTGCTAAAATATTTTTGTACATATGGGTCTTCCTCCCACTTCTATGATCTCTTCATCCATATTATTATTGAGGCCAGGAACATAGTAGCATGGGCTATGAGGAAAGAGATATGACTCAATTAATTTCCTGTGCAGGATGCACTAACACCACCATTGGCTTTTTGTTAGTACCAGATTAGCTCACTGAAGGTGAAGTTCATTATTGGCATTCATTATTGTAATGGTAATGGGGATTTGAAGAGCTTCCCTGGCCCTTGTAAGGGCAAGCAAACAAGTACTTAGCACCTTGTTACAAGTTGATCTTTCTGCTTATTACAGAACTTGTGAATCCCACAGTGGGAGGAACTTGCTGATGCAACAGGAAGGGATGTGGCAGGGAGGAGCTAATGACAAGGATAATAAGCTGAGCACAGCTGAGAGTGAGACAAAGAGGTTGGAAGAAAGCAGTGTGGAGGCTGAGGAGCGACTGTGAGGGAGACAGGGGACATTCTTGCTTGAGAGAGTCTGTTTTGTATTGAAGGCCTGATGGAGGGAAGCTTTGGGAAGGCTTGGGAATGTGCGTGTTCACTGCATTGGTTATATGTACCAACTTCATGGTTACTGTAATGAATTTGACTTTCCGGACTCGGTTTTCTTTCAAAAAGTATTTGAATAAATGCTTTGGTTCTGTCCTCCATGTGGAAAGCCAGTTACATTTTGTGATTCACAACTATACCAGCATATTCATAGCTGCTGTGGGTGCTGTGAATATTTCATTGGTATTATAATAGTTTTCCTTCTTCAGTTCTTCCATGTACCTGTACTTCACTTCAACCCCCAAATCAGTATTTGGGAAAGGATCTCATGCTTCTCTGCTTTAATGAATCTATAATCTCATTGATGTGTAGGTAACTTTTGTAGCACTGTTGATTAAATTCATCCATGTCTTCATAAACTACAAGATTCTTGTCCATATTCACCCACAAAACTTTCATTGAGGATCAGCCACAATGCTGAGACTTTTCAAACTTTTCTACTTTTCAATTTTTTGAATATATAAAAAGTAAGAATAAATTTGTTAACCAAGTAATTTATTGTGCTTCAGAAATAAAATATATTTTCCTTTTTTGTTTCAATCCTATCTTCTTACTCCCTTCTGGAGCATTTTGCATTGCTTATATCAGTTGATGGTCCACAGTGTCACTGTGAAGAAGACAGTACAATCATTATTACATCCATTTTACAGATAAGGAAACAAAGGCTCAGAATCACACAGCTAATAAGTACCAGGGGCAGGACAAAATTTCCTGACTCCCAACTCTGGTCCTTTTGATAGTAGTTAATAATATTGCCATAAAAATGCCACATATCTGTATGATATTGAGCAAGACATTTAACTTCTCTCACATTGAATTCCCTCATCTGCAAAGTGAGGAGATTGGACTAGATGATCTCTAATATCCTATATAGCTTTGAATGCTTTGATTCCTATGAAGGAATCCCATCACTATAAAAATACACAATTTTAAGGGGGGATAAGCAGGCAAAACAGTACTTTCACCTGCCACTAACCAGAGAGAAATTCATTTTTTCTACTGCTCCTACCTCCAAGTAAAATGAAGAGTTAGACTAAGTAAGTAGGCATTTTTCTCTGTTCTACTGACCCATTGCCCAATCGGGAAAAAGAAAGAAGATCTAGATTATATTTTTCTATTGTACATAAGGAAGAGAGAGGAAAGTCCTTTCTGTTCTTCTGTCCAATAGAAAAGGGAGAAAAAAGGTAGAGAATAAAAAGAAGCATTCTTATCATCAGTGTTCATTGCATTCCCACAGGACATTATGGCAGTGTTTCTAGATAAAAGGATTAAAGTAAAAATATTAAAAGCACTAAGGCTCATGGGATCTTTGTAATAACAGAACAAGCATGTCAATATATTTCAGGTTATAGCCAAAGAGACACTGAGAAAATATGGGGAGATAAAAAAGGTAGCAATAGATGTGATGGTTGTAAAAGTATGAAATGCCAATAAGTTAAATTTATAAAAAAAATAAAGACTAGGACTTGCACCCTTAAGGTACTTACTATAGTAAATAGAAGAAAAAAGGGAGAAGAAAAGGAGAAAAAAATGAGGCCTGGTAAAATTAAATTAATGATGAGAAACTTACTAGTGTTTTTATTCTCTGGCCTAGAGTAGACTTGATTTTTCTGGCTCACATCTTTGTATCCCTAACACTTAAATAATACACTAAGTATATATTTAATAAACGTTTGTTTTAATTGAAATAACTTATGTAAGCACCTTGAGGAAATAACCTGCTTCAATTGTTAAGTATTTTCTTCATCTATGGTAGTTCAGTAACGTCTCTGCAAAAACATTTTAGGAACCCAAGGATTTACTGTCCTAATTTAAGTGGAAGAAAGAAAAGAAACAATCATTCATTAAGCACTACTATATGCCAATTACTGTGCTAAGAGATATGCAAATATTATAATTTTTGATCCTCACAACAATCCTGCCAGGTATGTGCTAAGATTATCCCTATTTTATAGTAGAGGAAACCAAGAGAGACGGAGGCAAAGTGACTTGCCAGGCTCATGAAGTTCTTAAGTTTCTGAGGCTGGGATTTCAGATCTTCCTGAAGCAGCTGCTTGGGAAGAATCAAGAAAAGGTGTGTGGAGGGTGGAGGGTGGTCAGTTAAAGGAAAAGGAATTGATTTTTTACTTATTCTTCAGCATTTGAGTTCTACTTTTGAATATTTTTAGTTATGAAATTAGGACTTTTTCCTATAGCTAATCAATAACTTTATTTTAAAAATAACTGAAGAATTTAACAGAGATTCATCAGATTAGAATGACAGTGTTAAAGGAAAATGGGTTAAAATATAAATGAAAACTTTCCAAAGTAAAAGATGTGGTGGGATTCCATAATACAACCTATGTGGGAAACTGGATAATCAGGTACTATTGATTGGTTCAGTCTCTTAAGGGAATCATACATTTATAAAACTGTATTCTAGATATATGAAATCATGTTAATTATACCTACTACTCACTGTAAAGAGGAAACTATTCCCAAATATAGTTTAGCATGCTAGATTGTTACAGTATAAGGGAAAGAAAGACTTAAATTACTACTTCCAAATAAATTATCACCTTTAACATTAACTTGGTTTACTTAACTAGTTATCTCTAGGATTAGGATTACTAAAATGTCTTTGAAATTAGTCTTGAAAATGCTAGGTGAATTTCACCAAGAAATAATCTACTTAATGGATGTGAATTGGCAATGGATAGTCTTTATGAATTTTTGCTTTCCTTTTAACTCCCAGAAATTGAAGTAACTGTGAATAGTAGCACCCACAATATTTATAGGCCCTTTTTTTTTTTTACCTTGGGGGCTTTGCGAAATATTACAAAAGTTGGAGAATAGGAGATAATTTAGTGCAGTAATGAATGCAATATTAGATAAATCCTTTCATTTTGTAATTCTTAAGGATCAGAGATACGGAATTTGGTTGGTAAATATCTGAACAAACTAGAATACAATCTCAAGGAGAGCTGGAGAAATCCATCTACAGGGGATTATACTTTTTATTCATTTAGACATACAACTTACTCAAGACTGGATTATGTTTTGATTTCATCAATTTGGGTGAATTCAATTATGCCAACAAAGTTAAGAAAAATAACACTCAGACTATACCTATACCTGTCAAACTTTTTCAAAATGCTAAAAGTGATAAAGTCTTGGACTGGAGGCTTAAACAATTCAATTGTGTTATGTGGCCAAAGTATTAGCTAAGCTTCTAGCAACAATTATTGACTGCTTTCCAAGCACCTCTTTATTTTGCAAATCAAAAGACATTGTTGAGCATCTCTTAAAAATCAGTAGTTACAGGAACATTCATCAGACCCTCTCCCTCCCCCTTTCTTGTGAAAAGGAGTGATAGAGAAGAGGAGTGGGAGACTGAAAAAAAGAGGAATCAGAGGTTGATAAAAGGGAAACAAAAATGGGCGGGGGGAGAGAACAGGGGAAGAGGATAAAGAAAAGTTGAAAAGAGGAAGAAGGAGGGAAGAAGAAAAGGGAGAAAGTTCTGGCAAAGGTGTAAGTAGGACAATAACTGGAAATTTTGATTCTCAGTTTAAGAAACATGACATTGTTATGGGGCAATCATAGCTTCTTAGGAGAGGACCCAACACTGAATTTGTAGAAAAACTGGTCACTGACACATGGGAGATAATCAGACAGAGACTATTCATTAACCCGTGCTGGGGGAGACCTTAACACATAAACATCAGTGGTGAGATTACAACCAAGGGAGCAGAAAACTAGAGCAAGTTGCTCCATCAATTTGGGGCATTGAGACAGAGTACTCATTGTCTTTCCTTAGTTTTATCTCTGAATATAGTTATTAGAACACTGATATACAAAAACTTGACACTTTAATATCTATAGGAAACAAGAAAGAAAGAACATAGTGAATTATGTGTTCTGAGTCAATGATCTTTGGTACAACCCAGTGCTAGTGGAAACTGTGATAATAAAAATAAAACAAAACAAAAACAAACTAGCATTCATTATTCTAGAGATTCTTTCTGTGACCCAGGATAAATGTATGGAATTGTTCGTGTCTGAAAGGGAACTTTATTATGACACCCATATATGATAACAACTAGTACAGATTGTCTAAAGACATTATAAATTTATAATCACTTGCAGTCAGTACTATTTACATTAAATATTTTGGGAAGATAATTTCTCTTTGCCATCAGGAATCCATATTGTTTGGAGACATGGTTTAGCTAAAAAGGGAAGCAATTGGACAGATTGCTTTTCCCCTTTGAACTGAATGACTATTTTTATCATACAAGTGTTGCAAAATTGCATACTAGTAAAAGCTGTTGAAATTGAAAAGAGGAAGAGGATTCTTGGAAGATTGCATAACAGATTAGAAAACTTTAGGTTCTCCAAATTTCTTCCACAAAAAAAAGACAGAACATCACTTTTATGTGAACATAGAACAGTAGAAAAAAAAAGTCAGGTTAAAGTAGCTGACCACCTAAGTCAACTTGAGAGGATCTCAGGAAAGTCTCAAGCTTGAGGGGTGGAGGTTTGGCTGAAGGAAGAGCAAACACCTCCAGACTGACTTTGCGGAATCAACAAACAACAATCTCTGAGAGCAGCTCAGATGGGAGGCAGCCTCAGCCTCAGAAGCTTTCACTTTATAGATAATATGTGGGTTAAATAACTGAGTAGGAGAAGATTAAAGAACCTCCCACTCCGGAGGGATGCTGAGCACTGCTGTGGTGACCTGACACAGTCCCAGAATGTGACTTTGTGAGAGGAGCTAGCACACTATTGGTGACTGTGGTAGTAGATGTTCAGGGACCCTGCTGGCTGTGGGCACCTGTTTCAGAGTCCCTGGTTTCAGTTCCAGGGCAAACAGGAAAATTGAAGTTTACAGCCTCCAAAGGGATCAGAGGGAACAAGAGCATTTGTGGAACAGCATGACAGGGGGCCCTAGCCATGGCTTAAAAGTGGAGAGGAGTGCCCAAGGTTGGGATAGAGCTCAGAAAATAATAGTAAAAAGGACCTGAGGCCTGAGGCATCACTCCCCACACTCTGGGACTAGAATTTTATTATAATAACAAGCTATTAAAAATAAAATAAAAATACAAATGAGGAAGCAAAAGAGAAAGAACCCAACTATAGATCAGCTATTGTGGAGATAGAGAAGATCTAGGTCCATGTTCAGAGAAAGAAAATGGAGCTAAAATAGTCACCCCTTTTTAAATGAGAAATGTTAAATGGCCCCAAGTTTGTGCTTTTTTGTGAAACGATTTCTTGGAAGAACTTAGAAAATGATTTTAATAATCAAAAGAGAGATGAAGGAAAAATTAGAAAAAATAAGAACAATTCAAGAAAATTAATAAAAATAATTCAACTAACTTGAAATGGAGAATCAAAAACTTAAGGAAGAAAATATTTCCTTGAAAACTGGAGTTGGGCAAAGGGAAGGCAGTGATACACTAAGACACCAAGAAATAATAAAACAAGAACAAAAGAATGAAAAAATAGAAGAGCATGTGAAACATCTCATCAGAAAAACAATTGATCTTGAAAATAGATTAAGAAGGTCCCTCAGGTCTCCATCATCATCGTTCTCACCCCACCTCTGCGTATGTGTCAGTCATGTCCCCTCCTGCTGGCCCTGCTGTTGCGCCCTGCGGCCGAGGTCGCCCCCTGGTTGCTGCTCCCTGCAGTGGCTGCTGCTACCAGCATTAGGAGGAGGAGTCACCAAAGGGCCAGGGCCCTGCCCCCAAGCACTCCACCCATATTAGTGCACTTGCAAGGGGGGTGGGGAGGGCACACTAGCGGGGCAAGGCCTTTGCTGAATTTCTGAGAGATAAAATCAAAAAGGAGAGGAAATCCAGAAATACAAACCCCTCCCCAAGATGTCTCCGATCAGGAACTGGGTGTGTGAAGGAGAGAAGCCAAGTTAGTTTGGAGATTAGCTGGCAAGAGAATCTGGGTCACATTCACTATTAACAACAGTATCCCACCAACATTTGAGGAGGGACAGAAAACCCCAGAACAGCAAGAGCTGGAACTTAGGGCAACCCTGAACTTTGTGGTGAAGGTTGAGAAGGAGGATACTAAGAAGGCCTTTGTGCTGAGCTGCCACCATCCAGAGGACAAGGCTGGAGGGGAGGAAGAGGAGAGTGACATCTTCTCCATCCCAGTAGTTAGCTTTCCACCCACAAGCCAATCCCCCTACGCGGATTCCTGGGCTGGGCCCTGTATGATCACTTGATGGACTTCCTGGCTGACCGTGTAGTGGACAATACCTTTGTAGACGAACTGATCAAGCTCAGCATGACCTTAGGGCACCAAGAATACATCAGCTCTCTGGAAGATCTGAGAGGGTTTGTCAAGTGTCAGTAGGGGGGCCTGAGGCCGTGGGCCCCTACTCTGCTCCCAGAACCCTTGCTTCCAAGAGAATGTTTCTAGAAGCCATCATGGAGAAAGCACTGTGCTGTGAAATACCTCAGGCATAAAATCATGTTCCCTAACCCTTTATTTCCTTTGCTGGAATTTTTATATGCCACCACAGAATGATGAGAAATAAAAACCTTGGAACCCTTCAAAAAATAGATTAAGGAGAGAGAATATAAGAATTGTTCTATTACCTGAAATTTACAACTAAAAAATAAAGAGAATCAATACAACATTACAAGAAATTACGAAGGAAAATTGCCCTGAAGTTCTAGAACAAGAAGGTAAAGCAAAAATAGAAAAAAGTGCACTGATGATCATCTGAAAGAGATCCCAGGAGGAAAACTTATAAGAATATCATAGCCAAATTTCAAAGATCCCAGATTAAAGAGAAAATATTGCGAGTAATAAAAAAAAAGAAAAACAATTTAAATATCATGGAACTATAATCAGGATTACACAAGACCTAGCAGCTGCTATTTTGAAGGACCATCAGTCTTGGAACAGTCTTGGAACAAGACCATCAGTCTTGTATTTCATAGAGTAAAAGATCTAGGGTTATAACTAAGGGTAACTTACTCAGTAAAGTTAAGTATACTTATAAATGGAAGAAAAAACACATTTAAAGAATTGAAAAATTTCCAGGTATTTGTGACAAAAGCAGCAGAGATTAATGAAAATTTTGGTATATAAGATCCAGGAGAAATATAAGGTAAGCTTTAAAGACTAATTAGAAAGGACTCAAAGTCAAATTGTTTACTTCTTATATGTGAAAATGTTATCAGTATTTTTATGACTATCATTATTTGGATGGTTTGAAAGAAAGGCTTAGGCTGAGCTATGTATGATGGGGTGATTCCAAAAAATAGAACTGCATAGGGAGAAATTAAAAGGAGAAATTATCTCAATACAAATTGGTAATGAAAGGAAGAACTGATATAGAAGAAGCAAGTGTGGGGGGGGTGGTAAATAGTGCTGGAACTTTACTCTCATCAGAAATCTGCTAAAGAGGGAACAAAATCAGTGCGGCTAGATGGCGCAGTGAGTAGAGTGCCGGCCCTGGAGACAGAAGGACCTGAGTTTGGATCCAACCTCAGACACTTAACGCACACAAACAAAAACCTAGCCATGTGACCTTGGGCAAGTTACTTAACCCCAATTGCCCTCCAAAATGCAAAAAAAAAAAAAAAGAGAGGGAACAAAATATACATCTAGAAGGAGAAGAGTTTTAAAATATTCTAAATTTAGAAAGAAATAAGATGGAGGGGGGATAGGGAAAAGGACATGGCGAGAGGATATGGGACAAACTCAGGCAGACAGATTAAGGAATAGGATGGCAAGGTAGTGGGGGTAGAAGTGAGGAGGGATAGAGTAAACAGGATGATAAAGGTAGTGAGGAAAAATAAGATGGAGGGAAATACAAAATAAATAATAACTTTGAATGTGAATGGGGTTAATTTACTCATAAAAAAGAAATAAACAGATCAGATTAGAAATCTGAATTCAATAATATATAGCTTTCTGGAAACACAATTAAAGTGAGATATATACACAGAATTAAAATTCTATCAGATTTATGGATAGGAGAATAATATATGTAGAAACAAATAAAGAGAACTGCTGAGGTATCAAGTGGATAATTTTAAATTAAAAGAAATTCTTATATAAATAAAACCAATATAGTCAAGACTAGAAGGAAAGTAGAAAATTGTGGTGTGGGAGACTTTTATAGATAATCTCTCAGATAAAGGTCTTATTTTTAAAATATATAAATGCATTTGCCAAATTTGTCAAAATATCAGTTGTACCTCAATTGATAAATGGTCAGGGGATATGAATAAGCAGTTAATGAAGAAATCAAAACTATATATAATCATATGAAGAAATGCTCTAAATCATAATCAATTAGAGAAATGTAAATTGAAATGACTTTGAGCTATCATCTTAACACCTATCAGATTGGCTAAAACAGATGCTCTTCAATTGGGAAATTGCTAAATAAACTGCAGTATATGATTGGGATTGAATACTACTTTGACATAATAAATATGAGTTGGTTGATTTGGAAAAAAAATGAAAGACTTGGACCTATGAGGGAAGATGCTATCCACTTCCAGATAAAAGTATATGTCTATGTCTATGTCTATGTCTATGTCTATGTCTACGTCTAGAAAACAAAAGAAAACCTAGAAGGAAGCAAAGAAAACCTAGGTAGTTTTGAAAACAATATGTAATGTTTATTGCATAGATTTTCTCAAAATGGAAATTCATTGTTTCATATTGATTCCTCTTATGTTCTTCTGTGTGCATGGAAATATTCTTTTTTTCTTTTCTTGATTTATATTTATTTTTAAAGTGAATAAAAATTAAGAAAAAAGGAATTTGAAAATAACTTTTACTAACAATCTAAGGAGTTTATATGTTCTCAATATAATGGCTTTTCTTCCTGATTGTTAAATATTCTCCATTGTGATAATAGCTTTCAGATGTATACAAAGTTTACCTACAATTTTAAAATGAGAATTTTAAATTAAAATTTTAGCTATTAAAGAACTTTTGCATGTGGACCAAATATTATTAATTTAAATAGTAACATTTCTTTTTGAACCGTCTTTCCTATTCTTTGGACAAACTTTATGGAGACAAAATAAATTTTAATATTAAGTATGCAATGGAAAATGGACTTATTTTGAAATCTTATGGACATTTTCATTCCTGAGGAATATTTTTAAGTAGGGACCATGTTTCTGGAAATTCTTTCTGACAAAACAAATCTAAGTCCTTGAATTTATAATCCTAGAGAATTTCCAGGAGCACTGAGACATTATATAATTCCCCTAGGGTCACATACCCAACATTTGTTTGAGACAGAACTTGGTCATAGGACTTACTTTGAAGGTAACCCTTTACCTGTATGCTACACTGCCTCTATACACTGCTGTGAATAGGTCAAATTATATATTAGCCTGGCAAACTCAGTTCAGTGTCAATGAATGGGAATGAAAGAACAAATAAACTTCTTGGACTGCTCTGTTTCTATAATTTATATATATTCTCATGATGAGGGTTAATAAAACCATTTATTCATCATATAAATGTTTTCTCTAGAGGTACTTATAGTTTTCTGTTATGAAATTGGTATTTTCAATATTTTATGCTGTTTCTTCCTATAAAACATGCAAAAGCATTTATACCATTCAGTAAAACGTTGATTAGATTAAAGTCCAAGTCTGATGTCTCATGGTATTAGGAAAAGATAATGTATTTTTTTATGTTATTCAAGTAGAATTTTAGCTCTGGCCGACCCAGCCCCATGACAAAGTCTTTGATTATTGGTAATATACTATATGTGTTTTGTCTGAGAGCTAGCCTATGTAAATTTAGAAGAATTATTATCTGTTTTGCTGTGGATTAATTTTTCACAGAATCACATAATTTAGAGTTGGAAGTGACCTTATCATTTATCTAGTCCCACTCAGACTGCTTCTTCTCCACAAAAAGGAGAAAACCCTTAAAGTAAAATATCTTGGCAATGATCATTTATTATCTGTCAGAATGCCTCTAATGAAAGCGAATCCACTTATTTCTTAGGTCCCCCATTCCACTTTTATAAGGTTTCTGTCTCCTGACATCAGCCTATATTTGCTTAATCTAATCTCCTTTCCATGTGACAAACCTTAAAATACTTTATAAGAACTACCATACCCCACCCTCAATGTGCCATTCTGCCCTCCCCATAGAATTCTTTCTTCTTCAAGTTAGATATATTCCCAGTTACAGACAGATTTCTCATCCATTGAGTTTGCTATGACTCCTAGTGCTTTGTCATCTGCCATTTTGAAGGGCATTTAACTCATACTTTTATCTAATTTGTTAATAAAAATGTTAAACAGCAGATACTTATAAATCCTTAATGACTCTGCTTTGATTTTGGCCACTCTAGTCCTAAATCTGTCTAATTTTCTTTATCATTTAGTCATTTTTCTCTACCTTTTCAATGAGATTAGGAAGCTATTTATCAAATGCTCCAAAAAACACTTTTTCAATCAAAAAACAATTTTTGATCCCTTATCTATGACAAGAAATGAGACAAAACGACTACAGGGCTCAGGTGTAGTGCTAATCCAAGTCTATGTGGCTGTCACTGATGTAATCATAAGTGAGGGTAAGCAGCAAGGGTTTACATGTAGGACAGTGCCATTCCCTTACCCGGGAATGTCACTACGTGTTTTGAAGGTAGTCAGAATAGACAACTTTAACACCCCACCCTTTATTCTTCAAAAGAGAGTTTATTTACTATTTATTATTTATTTTACATCATTCATTTACAGAAGATTTTGAGTTATGAATTTTCTTCCCATTTTTCCCCTACCCACCACCCCAGAACAGCAATTCCACTGATCTGTCCCCCAATCTGTTCTCTCCCATATCTTCCACCATCCCCCCTACAACTTTCTAGTATGGCAAGGCTCTATGCCCCAGTGCCTGTATATCTTATTTCCCAGTTACATGTAATATAATAATAATAATACAAATAGTAATAATAATAATAATTACTATTATTATTATATACTTAAAACATTTGATTTTAAGCCTTTGAATTGAAGATTCCTTCCCCACCTCCCTCATCACCCACCCTTACTGGGAAGAAAAGCAGTTTAATATAGGTTGTACATGTTTAGCTATCCAAAACATTTCCATGTGGATATATTGTGAAAGACTGATTATTTCCCTCCATCCCATCCCACCCCCCTACTTATTCTATTCTCTACTTTGATGCTGTCCCTTTTCTAAAGTAGATGCTTCCAACTTCCCCCTGCCCCAGCCTGCCCTCCCTTCCATAAACTCCCCTCTCATCCCCTTCCCCCCTACTCTCCTGTGGGGTGAGATATCCTATTTAGTGTGTATGTTATTCCCTCCCCTCCCTAAGCCAAAATTCATTAAGAAAAAGGTTGACTCATTCCCTTTTGTCTTTCTGTTCTTCCCCTCCATTGTAACAGTTTTCCCTTGCCTCTTCTATATGAGATGATTTACCCCCATTCTATCTCTCCCCATCTCCTCTCATTATAGTCCTCTCTCACCTCTTAATTTCACCTTTTAAGTATCATTCCTTCCTATTCAACTGGTCCTGTACCCTCTGTCTATGTATATCTGTACACACACACACACACACACACACACACACACACACACACACACACGCACATATATATACATACTCACATATGTATTCATATACCCTTATACCCGACATATATATATATATATATATATATATATATATATATATATATATATATATATATACACATACATACATACATACATATATTTCTATTCCCTTCAACTATTTTCATACTGAGAAAAGTTTCATAAGTAACAATTATAATTTTTCGATATAGGAATGTAAGTAGTTCAACTATGATAAGTTCCTTATGATTTCTTTTCCCTGTTTACCTTCTCATGCTTCTCTTGATTCTTGTATCTGAATGTCAAATTTTCTATTCTACTCTGGTTTTTTCATCAAGAATGCTTGAAAGTCCTCTATTCCACTGAATGACCATATTTTCCCCTGAAATATGATACTCAGTTTTGCTGGGTAGGTGATTCTTGGTTTTAATCCAAGCTCTTTTGACCTCTAGAATATCATATTCCAAGGCCTTCCATCCCTCAGTGTAGAAGCTGCCAGATCCTGAGTTATCCTGATTGTGTTTCCACAATATTGAAATTGTTTCTTCCTGGATGCTTGTAATATTTTCTCCTGATTTGGGAACTCTGGAACCTGGCTATAATAATCCTTAGGAGTTTTCTTTTTGGGATATTTTTCTGGAGGTGATCAGTGGATTCTTTCAACCTCTATTTTGCCCCCTGGTTCTAAAACATTAGGGCAATTTTCCTTGAGAATATCTTGAAGGATGATTTCTAGGTTCTTTTTCTGATCATGTCCTTCAGGTAGTCCAATAATTTTTAAATTATCTCTCCTAGATCTATTTTCCAGGTCAGTGATTTTTTTCAATGAGACATTTCACATTGCCTTCTATTTTTTCATTCCTTTGGACCTGTTTAACAGCATCTTTATTTCTCATAAATTCACTATCTCCCTTTTGCTCCAATCTAATTCTGAAGGAATGATTGTCTTCAGTGAGCTTTTGAGATTCTTTTTCCATCTGGCAAATTCAGCTTTTTAAGGCATTCTTCTCCTCATTGGCTTTTTGAGCCTTTTTTGCCATTTGAGTTAGTTTATTTTTTAAGCTGTTACTTTCTTCAGTCATGTTGTTGACTCTCATTTTAGAATTTTCTTGCATTATTCTCATTTCTCTTCCCAACTTTTCCTCCATTTCTCTTATTTGGTTTTCAAAATCCTCCTTAAGCTCCTCTATGGCCTGTAACCAAGTCATATTTTTCTTGGAAGCTTCTGGTACAGGCATTCTAACTTCATTGTCTTTCTCCTGTTCCATGCTTTGATCCTTTTTGTCCCCAAAAAAGGAATCTGAAATTGGACCACCATGCTTGCCTTGCTTCCTTTGTTTACTCATGTTGCCACTCAATTACTTGACTTTGGAGTTTTTTTTTGCCATAGTAGATCTCTGCTACAAGAGCGGGGAGCTTTGTCCCAAATTCTCTCAAGCCTCCACATGTTCTGGCAAACTGATTACACACCCCAGGACCTCTACCCTAGATAGTAATCCAGATCCAAGCAGGTTAAAGCAAGAGTGATTGCCCCTCAGACTGGTCACTTGTTCCCCCTACAATCTGCAGGCCAGGATCTCTGAAGCAGCCACATGGTGGCAGCTGCATGCCTGAAACTCCTCAGCTGCTTTTTCCTCCAGGGGCTAAAGGCTTGACCACACTCCCAAACTCCCCATTCACAAAGTCCACACTGCCTTGACCTCTCATTTTGTCCTTAGCATCTACAGATTGATAATTCTGGAAACTGCCACAGCTGCTGGTGATCTGAAGTCCCTCCAGCTGGTGCCTCATTGTGGCCACCCTGGGGCTAGAACCTCTTGCTCATGTGGGGCTGGGCTAGGCTCCCAACACACTGTGCTTCCCACTTCCTACCTGCCTGCTGGGCTGTCCTCAGTGGGAGGTTAGCTTCTCTGTGTCATTTTGTGGGTTGTATAGCTCTAAAGTTTCTTCAGAGTCACCTTCTACATAAGTTCAAGGAGGTGGCAGCCAGAGCTGCATGGCAGTTCTGTTTTTACTCCGTCATCTTCATTAGGTTTTCCCCCTTGCCCCCCAAAGAGACTGTAATTCCTGCCAGGAATTTTGGTTCAAGGTCACTCTGTTTCCTTGGAAAGAAGGGGTATTGGGGCTAGAATTATATCCAACTTGTCCCTTAAATATTTTTAATTTAGGCGATGTCATCAAGCTCGAGGTTCCTTCTGATCACTGTTCTTTTGTTATTGGGGGGAAGGAGGACATCAAGCTTTATATCAAGACTTGAACCCATCCCCACCAAATACCCCACAGTGAATACGCATAGCAAATATTAAAGAAAACCATTTAAACAAATTTGTAGTAAAATTAAAATCAGAGAAGGTATACATAGGAGAACATATACTAGGCAATAAAGAGTAAAGGAGCTTTCCCATTTGGAGTGAGATAAAATTCTGCTCAGTCAAGATAGAATTCTAGATCTTATCAAAATGGAAACTTTCTGAAGTCTTTACTACAGCAAGTTGGGGATAGGGTCATGATAGAAACTGATAGCTCTGTTTATGTTTTCCCTGTCTTTTCATTCAGCAACCTGAAGGGGATTTAGCCCCTTCTATCTTCCCTCTTGAAGCTAGTAGTGCCCAAAGCAGATCAATGCTTGAAGAGTCCCAAAGAAATCTGAAGAAGGATGAAACCAACTCTGCACCATCTATAAATAAGGGAAGAACATTCATCTCCAACACTGAAGAAATTATCCCATATTAGGTTTTCAGACAGGGTTCACATAATCCAGAATATCCCAGAATCTTAAGATCTCTTAACTGGATATGATCCCAAGTACAGTCTAGTCTACTAAATACAATCCACATTTGGTTTAAGATTCCTTCTATTATACCCTGAATAAATTGTGTTCTAGTCTTTGGTATAACTTCAATAAAGAGAAACCCGCTAGTTTTTGAGGCAGCCCATTATGAATGTTAGGGAATCTCCATCATCAACCATTGCCTTTGCATCAACCTGGAATCTGTCTCTCTTCAACCTGTATCCTCAGTTACCATTTATGCCCTCAAAAGTCACAAAGAAAAGAATAATAGATATAATGTAACAATATAATAAAATAATAATTGAAATTCAAATAATTGAAGTCAGTCACCATATCACCCCTGAGTCTTTTCCTCTTCAAGTTAAAATTGCCTCTTCATTTAGTTTACCATCATGTGATATACTTTTGCCCTATTACAAATTTTGCTAATTCCAGTTTGCCAATATTTGTCCTAAATTATGGTACTCAAAACTCAGAGCTCCACTGCCCAGTTGTGGTCTGTCAAGGGCAAAGTACAACAAAAATTCCATGGCTTCTAAGGCAGAGGATTTGTTTTGCAAAAAACAGGGTTTTTATGAGACTTGGTCACACCTTCCCCCTTGTGAATTTCTGAAGTTAATTATTTGAGGCTATGTAGGACTTTATATCTGCTCCTATTATAATCCATCTCAAAAAAATTGACTGAAATATAAACTCTCCTGCTATTTTTGTATTGTTATTAAGTATATTTGTATTGTTATTAAGTATAATATTAAGTATAATAGCTACCATCCTCATCTAATGTATTCTGGAAATTTGATAAGTAACTATTTACCAAGTAGTCATTTCTCATATGATTTGTCAAATGAGAATTTGTAAAGAGTGGGCCCAGTTCCTAACATTTCCATGGAAGCCATAAATTTGATTAACAAAAATGTCTTCAATAGAATAGAGATTCTTTTTCAGTTATGCAAAAGGACATTAGGATACCTTCAGTCACTAAAACTGTGATTGTGTGACTGAACTAAATAGGTCCTGATATCACATGAGACATTCATTACCTCTATCTTTGCCATAAATTTTTCCATCTATTTTCCTTCAATATTCATTCTTCTGTATAGGCATAAAATTGCCTTGAATGTAAATAGGTTTCGCAATATCTTTCAGGTCAGACTTTGGGTACAATTACCTTCATAAATTTGTAGTGATCTGATAGGGCAGTTCTGAAGTCATTCAGTGTATGAGCTATGAAAAATTACTTCTTTAAATATGTCTCTGTCTCCATGACTTTGCATAGACCACCAGCTGTGCCTAAAATGAACTTCTTTTCCCACTTCTGCCTTTACAAATCTCATTTCTTTCTTAACTATATTCAATTTCCACTTTCCATATGAAACACTCCATCTACTTGTACTTCATGCTTCCCAAATTACTTTCTATTTGTTTTCTGTGAACATTTGCATCGATTAAATGTGCCTCTGTTTATAGAATGCAAGTTCATTGAGGGGAGGGACTTTTTTTTCATTTTTGCCTTTGAGTTTCTAATATCTAACACAGTGGATGACACATAGTACAAGCTTAATAAATTCTTATTGCTTAAGCAAATTATTAATGTAAACTTGTTTATAAGGGAGACAGGAAGGGAGGAACTTCGTTTATAAGCTTCCATTCACAAGCAAACCATTGACTCAATTATTTATCCCTGAGTGATGCCTATGGTGAAGCAGTTCTACCTACCAATATTTTCATGGTTTACTTTGATGTAAATATACATTTAGAAGAGACAAAACTGCATTTCTTAATAATATTTTATAACAGAGATCTTTCTCTAATTTAGGATAATCATAACCCAATTAATCTGGATTAGTTTGAGACTTTATTACTTTTTGTAAGTTACTATTACTCTCTTTCAGTTCACTCCTTGATATTTGAGGTTAGAGATGTTTACTTCTGTGTCTCAATGCATTTTCTTTTTGGAGAAAATGATTTATGACTGCTGACTGCCAAAGACAGAAATGATCAGTGATATCTAGAAACAGTGTTCGTATTTTCAGAAGAAAGGTGTTTTTTAAAGTTTGAAGTTCTATTGCCCACAGAAAACAGCTCTTCCCTTTATTTTATATCATTTGAACTATGTGCAGAAATATACACTATAGTCACTTTTTACCCTTTACAGAAAATCAAAGTTACTTTAAATTAAGAAATTAATAACCAGGTATCTGGTTAATATAGAACTGGCATTAGAAACAAAGACTAAGTTCAAATTCTGGCAGTGTACCTCTGGTAATACTGCTTAATCTCTTGAAGTGCCAGTTAGATTCCCTTAGTGCTAGCTCCTATACAAGGCCTCTCACTAGGCCTCTTAGGGGTCCCTAGAAACCTAGCCTAAAGGTATGACTGTTGTGAAACCTCACCCTGCACCTGCCTTGTAACCAAGATGTAACTAAAATAAAGATCTGCCCTATTAGCTTGCAGCCCCCCCTTAGTTTACATCCCTATGTAGCAACATTTGCCTTTCTGACCACTGTTTGTTTCAGGAAGTACTTTTTACTGTATAAAAGCTTGCTGGACAGACTGCATGGAGTTTCCTTCCCTTCTGGGAGACAGCTTCTGGCTTAATAAATAAGCACTCTTAAATTTTCATTGGCTATACCGTACTGTATCTGCCTCAATTGCCCATTACACTCTGAGTTTCCCAACTCACTAAGTATCCAAATTGTAAAACAGTTTGGGGGAGAGAATATTGTCACCAGAATTTCCCTACTCCAATAAAAATAGAGGTCAAGAAAGTCGACTACAAAAGAATAATTTTATTAACAATAGAGTACAACCCAGACTTAGCATCCTGAGCTGCTACCTTGATGAGGAACTAGAGAACATCATGAATTTTGAACTTCAGTAATGAAGTTTTTAGACTCTCATTGCCCACTCCCCCTCCCCCCAAAGGCATTGAAGTCAAGCCAAAATCATTTATGACTGGCAATATTTTTCATAAGTGCTGAATGTTAGCACAAGTGTTTTAACTAAAGTTCATATTTTAACTTGGGGAATTATCTATCTTAATATTTCTTTTAATACAAAAAGCAAATTTCCTAACTCTTATAAAAATCCTTAAATTTAATATGAATTTTTCTTAACATTAAAGATGTCTTTAATTCCAGAAGAGAAGAATGGATTAACTATAATAGATGTGTTAATACTTTTAGGTGTTAGTTCAATATTTTTTACATCATTAACACTTATATTGAACTATTTTCCAAGGCGTTACCATTGAAATAAATTGGAAAGGAATTAGTGGGACACTTTTAGACTTTAGGTGTTAGGAAGATTGTAATGACAGCAACTTTTATCTAATGGGATACAAAGGCAATTTTTATGTATTTACATGCACATGCTATATATACACTAAATATGTGTCAGAAAAAAATCAATGGTTGGGAAATAATTATATTAGAAGAAAAAAAACAGAAGCAGGATAAGTAAGACCATGATAGATTCTGATCTCTTTAGAAGTTTTCTTTGCCCATTAGAATGTAAACTTCATGAGGGAAGGTATACTCTTTCTTTTTGCTTGTATTTTTTATTGCTGAAGATTAGTACAGTATTTTCTACATAATAAGCAGGTAATAATAAACTTGAAATATCAAGAAAGTATACTGGTCTAGTGACATCTTTAACTCATTATGGCAAGGTTGTTAGTTTGCTTCATCGTTTGCTAAGCTTAGTTTTTACTCAGGCTTCAGCAAAGTTGAATTAAGTACCAGTAAAAATTCCAGAATGGAAATCAGAATCATATTGCCCACGAACTTCCTGGAGGAAGCTCACAAGCAAATAGTTGTGTCACTAGATCTAACAGTGTTCAAGCATTTTGTGAGAATCTCAAACTTGGGGTGCCTTTTAATTTGAATTACTGAAGAAATACATTTCTACTTTTCTTCCTCAATCTAACTTTCTTTTTTTTTATTGGCAGTATCTACTGGAACATTAATCATTTTTTTCAAATGCTTTATTAACTTCTGGTTTACATCATTCATTTCCACCAGATTTTGAGTTACAGTTATTTCCCCATTTTCCCCCTACCCACCACCCCAGAAAAGCAGTTCCACAGGATACCCCCTCATCCAATCTGCTCTCTCCTATCTCTTCTCTCATACACCCTACGACATTTCCATTAGGGCAAGGTGAATCTCTGTGCCCTAATGCCTGCACATCTTATCTCCCAATTACATGCCAAATAGTATTAATAATAGTATATATATATATATATATATATATATATATATATATATATATATATGTGTGTGTGTGTGTGTGTGTGTGTGTGTGTGTGTGTGTGTGTGTGTGTGTGTATATATATATTAGAAACATTTAATTTTAAAACTTCAAATTCCAGATCCATTCCCTTCCTCCCTTGTCACCCACTCCTGCTGGAAAGATAAGCAAATCAGTATATGTTGTACATATATAGCCGTGCAAAACATTAACATAGTAGATAAATTGTAAAAGACTGGCAATATTTCCCTCACACCCATCCCACTCCCGACCCAGTCCATTCCCTACCTTGATCCTCTCCCTCTTCAAAAGTGGGTGGCTCCAACCTCCCCTCCCCCGAGCATGTCCTCCCCTCCATCATCCCCCCCTCTCATCCCCTTCCCCCCCACTGTCCTGCAGTGTGAGATATCCCATTTAGTATGTATGTCATTCTCTCCCTGAGCCAAATTCAATGAGAATATGGTTTTGCCTTTTTGCCTTGCTGTTCTTCCCCTCCCCTGCACCTACTACCCCTTGCCTCTTCTACATGAGACAATTTATCCCCCGTCTCTTCCCATCTCCTCTTGTCACATTCCTCTCTCATCTCTTAACTTCACCCCTTAAGTATCATTCCTCCCCACCAAATTTGACCTGTGCCCTCTATCCATGTATACCTGTAAACATATATACACACATTCACATATGTATCCATATGCCCATATAAACTTCTTCAATTTTTTTCATACTGAGAAAGGTTTCATCAGTCACTGTTATTGTTTTTCCATGTAGGAATGTAAATAGTTCAACTTTGATGAGTTCCTTTTGATTTCTTTTCCCTGTTTACATTCTCAAGCATTTCTTGCTTCTTTTGTCTGAATGTCAAATTTTCTATTCAACTCTGTTTTTTTCCTCAAGAATGCTTGAAAGTCCTCTCTTCCAATGAATGACCATATTTTCCCCTGAAATAAGATACTCAGTTTTGCTGGGTAGGTGATTCTTGGTTTTAATCCCAGGTCCTTTACCCTACAGAATATCATATTCCATGCCCTTATATCCTTTAATGTAGAAGCTGCCAAGTCCTACGCTACTCTGATTGTGTTTCCACAGTATTGAAATTTTTTCTTCATGGCTGCTTGTAGATTTTCTCCTTGATCTGGGAATTCTGGAACCTGGCTATAATATTCCTGAGTGTTTTCTTTTTGGAATATTTTTCAGGAGGTGATCAGTGGATTCTTTCAACCTCTTTTTTGCCCTCTGGGTCTAAAACATCAGGGCAAATTTCCTTGGGAATTTCTTGAAGGGTGATTCCTAGGTTCTTTCTTTGATCATGGCTTTCAGATAGTCCAATAATTTTTTTAATTTTCTCTCCTGGATCTATTTTCCAGGTCAATGGTTTTTCCCATGAGATATTTCACATTGCCTTCTATTCTTTCAATTGCTTGGATCTGTTTAACAGCATCTTTATTTCTCACAAAGTCACTAGATTCCATTTGCTCCAATCTAATTCTGAAAGAATGAATCTCCTCAGTGAGCTTTTGAGATTCTTTTTCCACCTGGCAAATTTGGCTTTTTAAGGCATTCTTCTCCTCGTTGCCTTTTTGAGCCTCTTTTGCCATATGAGTTAGTCTATTTTTTAAGGTATTATTTTCCTCGGTCAGGCTGTTGACTCTCAATTCATACTTTTACTGCATTCTTCTCATTTCTCTTCCCAATTTTTCCTCCACTTCTTTTATTTGGTTTTTAAAATTCTTTTTAAGGTCCTCTATGACCTGTAACCCACTCATATTTTCATTTGGAGCTTTTGGTGCAGGAGTTCTGACCTCCCAGTCTTCCTCCTGTTCCATGCTTCTATCCTCTTTGCCTGAAAATAGGAGTCTAATGTTACATTTTTCTGTCTATTTTGTTTTCTTTGCCTAAGCATGTTGCTACTTAATAACTTGACTTTGGGGCTTGTTGCCACAGTAGGACTCTGCCACCAGACAGGGGAGCTTCAGTCCCAAACGTTGGGGTCTTCTCAACTGCCTGAGGTATTAGTTGGGTGCAGTTCCTGAAGCCCCCACCAACCCTGGCAAGCTGGACACACACCCCAAGATCTCCACCCCAGACCACAATCCAGATCCAAAAAGGTTAAAGCAAGAGTGATTACCCCCAAGATTGATCTCCAGATCCCCCTACAGTCTGCAGGCCAGTTGCTGAAGCTGCAAATGAACCTGCAAGATGGCAGCTGTTCCTTGGCTCCTCAGCTGCTTCTTGCCCCCAGTGGAAGAAGCTGATGCATTCCCAAATACTGGTCCCAAAGTCCATAGGGCACTATCATCTCACTTTGGCCTAGGCATCTATGTGTTAATTCTGGAAATGCCAGAGCTCTTGGTGTTCTGGTATCCTTCCAACGGGCTGCTAGTCTGGCCACCCTGGTGCTAAAACCATGACTCTGTAGTGTGGGCTCGGGTCCCAGAGCTCTGTGCTGGCTGCTCCCGTCCAGGCTTCCGGGCTGTCTTCAGTGGGCGGTTAGCCTCTCTGTGTTGTTCTGTTTCTGCTGGGACTCCAGAGGTTCTTCAAAGTCCCCCTTTTACATAATTTTGAAGTGGTATGGGCTGGAGCGCTGTGGAAGTGCTGTTTCTACTCTGCCATCTTGGCTCTGCCCCTCAATCTAACTTTATTTTTTTTTTACAAATTCTTTATTAACTTCTATTTTACATCATTCATTTCTGCCAGATTTTGAGTTACAATTATTTTTTCCTCCTGGTTTTCCCCTACCCACCCTCCCAGAATAGCAGTCCCACAAGATATCGCTTCCTCCAATATGCTCTCTCCCCTGTCCTCTCCCACACCCCCTTCCACCTCTCCATTAGAGGAAAGTGAATCTTTGTGTCCCAATGCCTGCACATCTTATCTCCCAATTACAAGCAAAAGAGTATTAATAATAGTATTTATATATATATTTGAAACATTTAATCTTAAGACCTTGAAATTCAGATCCATTTCCTACCTCCCTTGTCACCCATTCCCTCTGGGAAGATAAGTAATTCAGTATATGTTGTACATGTCTAGCTATGCAAAACATTACCATGGTAGATATATTGTACAAGGCTGCTTATAATTCCCTCCCACTCATCCCACCCCCCACTTGGCCCATTCCCTACTTGATCCTGCCCCTCTTCTATAGTGGGTACTTCCAACCTTCCCTCCCCCCAAGGATGCCCTCCCATCCATCATCCCTCCTCTCATCCCCCTTCCCCCTATTCTGCTGCAGTTTGAGATATCCCATTTAGTAGGTATGTCATTCTCTCCCTGAACCAAATTCAATGAGAATGTGGTTTTGCCTTTTTGCCTTCCTATTCTTCCCCTCCCTTGCAATCACTTCCCCTTGCTTCTTCTACATGGGATAATTTGCCCTACCCTGTCTTTCCCCATCTCCTCTTGCCACTTTCCTCTCTCACCTCATAATTTCACCCCTTGAGTATCCTCCCTTCCCAACAAATTCACCCTATGCCTTCTATCCATATGTAACTATAAACATACATACACACATTTGCATATTTTTCATATGACCATACACCCTTCTTCCATTATTTTCATACTGAGAAAAATTTCATCAGTCAGAGTTATTGTTTTTCCATATAAGGAATGTAAATAGTTCAATTTTGATAAGTTTCTTTTGATTTCTTTTCCCTGATTACCCTCTTAGCATCTCTTGCTTCTTGTGTCTGGAAGTCAAATTTTCTATTCAATTCTGGTTTTTTCCTGAAGAATGCTTGAAAGTCCTCTATTCCACTGAATGACCATATTTTCCCCTGAAACAAAATACTCAGTTTTGCTGGGTAGGTGACCCTTGTCTTCATTCCCAGTTCTTTTGCCCTCTGGAATATTGTATTCCATGCCCTTCAATCCCTCAGTGTAGAAGCTGCCAGGTCCTGTGCTATTCTGATTGTGTTTCCACAATATTGAAATTGTTTCTTCCTGGCTGCTTGTAGTATTTTCTCCTTGACTGGGGATTCTGTAATCTGGCTATAATATTCCTGGGAGTTTTCTTTTTGGGATCATTTTCAGGAGGTGATTGGTGGATTCTTTCAACCTCCACTTTGCCCTCTGGATCTAAAACATCAGGGCAAGTTTCCTTGAGAATTTCTTGAAGGGTGATTTCTAGGTTTTTTCTTTGATCATGGCTGTTGGGTAGTCCAATAATTTTTAAATTGTTCAATCTAACTTTCTATAGGAGACTTGGGAGTTGTCCTCCTACCTCCAGATTATATATATGATTGATGCAAACCACTTTAAATAACTTACATCCATTATTCAATAGGGAGCATCAAACTCCTCTTCATTTTCTGATATTTGTTCCCACAATGTTAGAAATGAGATTATTTGCAATAAAATTTATTATAATACAATAAAAACTTATTAAGTACCCATTATGTTCCAAACATTGTGCTAAGTCTAGGGGACATAAATAAGAAAAAGAAAGGCATTCCCTGCCCTCTAGAAGCTTACAATCTAATAGGAGAAAACATCAAAAAAAGGAAGCTAAAAAGCAGGGAGGGAAGATGGTATTATCTATGAATGAATAATAATGATGATGTCTAATCCATGGGCTTCATTTGATAAGCAAATAAGAAAGATATTAACTCATTGGAAAAATCTAGCAACTTAAAATTGTGGAAATTCTAATCAAGGATGACAGTGCCAATATTGTCTACTTTATACTATTTTCAGGACTAATTATCCTATAGTAAGGTTGTTGACAAATCACATGGCTTCAAATTATGAAAATAGTTTGAAATGGGATAAAGATAGTTTCATCCTTTGAAGAAATTTTCCATTGAGCATAAAGTTAAACATTGTTTATTATTCATTTACATAGTCTAAATTATAAGTCTCTTTTCATTTGGAATACAGATTTACCTTTACATTTACAACATACTTTTTTTTGGCTTTTTTTTTTATGGGGAGGGCAGGGCAGTTGGGGTTTGGTGACTGTCCCAAGATCACATAGCTAGTTAAGTGTTAAGTGTTTGAGGCCAAATTTGAACTCATGTCCTCCTGATTCCAGGGTTAATGCTCTATTCACTGTGCCACATAGCCACCCCTTCACTGTACTTTCACAGAACTATAATCAACATTTGCAGTTGAGATATTTTTCTAAAGGACCCAGAAGATAAACTAAAGATATTTCATTTAGAAATACCACACGAGATCATAAATCTAGAACAGTAAGGAAACAAAGACATCACCAACTTTCTCATTTCAAAGATGAAGAAAACAGAATTTCAAAAAGGTTAAGTCATTTGCTCAATGTTAAAAACAATATAAATAGTAAAACCACAACTCCAAAGGTCAACTTTCTATGAGTCACCTTTTCACTGCCATAATTACAGACATATATGTTTGTGCATATATGTACATATGTATACAATAAATGTGCATGTGTATATGTAATACACACGTCATATATGTATACATATAGATATATAGATATGTACATATATGTGTGTGTACATACATATATACATATATACATATACACACATACACATCTGCTCTTGTTCTGCTTAGTCCACTCTGCATCTGTTCACATTAATCTTCTCATCTTTCTCTGAATTTCTTATATTATTCACTTATTACTATATAATAAAATGCCATTGCATCCATCACAGTTTGTTAGGTCTGGACCCAAAATGGTGATCACTCATTTTGTTTTCAGTTCTTTGTTACCAAAAAAAGTTCTGTTGTGACTGTCCTGGTATGCATTGGATTTTTGTTTTTAGTCAAACTGTCATTTCAAAATCCAAATAGCAAAGCAAAAGAACTAGTCTATGTGACCCTCATAGAAATACTCTTACTAAATTCTACCCTCTAGTCCTATTTTTGAAATAACTTCCTTTCTCACCAAGCTGTGAGGGAATTAAACTTCTAGAGACTTCAGCAGTTTACTATCCCCACCCCTTGAAATACAGCAAGCCCAAGTCTTGCCAGAAGAGCTGTTACAAACACATTAAATTGTCTTGGTACAAAAACAATATATGGATAGATGTACTGAAACCAGTAGCTATGTCCAGATGCATCATGAAAATGTGTTCATATTTACCTCAGGTTTACTTCTATGTTTAAATCATTTAAGAAAATAAATATATGTTTATTGGCATTTAAATTTTATTTTCTCTTTGGGAATTTTTTTTCCCTAAAATCTCATGAACTAAAAGCCTACAGAGTTTCAAGGGTTTTGAGGCTATTTTGGCCTTTATCCTAGTGTATAGTAAGAAAACACAGAATGCAGAACCCTCTAGGGATATTTTAAATAGTGTTCACATTAGTAAGTTAATAGTGAAGATCACCTGTATAAAAACCAGTATTACTTTTTTGCTGATCTGACAGACAACAACTTCGACAGTCTGGAGATCTGGTTTTAAACCCACCACTAATCAATTGCCTTACCCTGAACAAGTCACTTAAATTATTTAATCAGTTGTCAATTAGGAATAATAGTGCAGATAGGTCACAATTAGTGCAAGTAATGGATCCCCCTTAAGTGGTCACATAATTTGAATCCACATTGCATAGTTTCATTGTGCTGGATTAAATTACTGTATTTTACATCATTATAACTTAAAATAGTGAAAATTTGAATATACACAATTGTTTTTAGTAGAATCATTATTGGCACTAATTGGGAGCTGGCAGTACCATGTGAGGAGAAAATGAGAATGTTGATGAGAAAGTTCTCAAGAAAGTTGGAAAGTACTAGACAAATGGAAGATTGTATCATTTGAAGCTTCTCCCCTTGCACAGAAAATCAGGTAGTTTGACTTATTAAGACTTAATACTGTACTATCATTACAGGATACTGCTTTCTTTTCCTTGAATGGTATGTCCTCTTCCAGTGATATGAGTATCTTTTGATGCTTGAGGTATTAATGCTTATTCTTATTATTAATTATTTTAAATTCAAATTATTCCTTCTCATCAAGGTTTATTATTATGATGAGTAATATAAGCCTGTGGACATGGATGGAGATCCAGGAAAGGAGACTGAGAAAAAGTGGTCAAACAGGAAAAAAAGATAACCAAAAGTTCTGAGTTTTGAACATCCAAAGAAGAATAGCAATACATACGACATTGGTAACAAATACTGGAGAGGTCACACGCATATGCATAATTAAGAGTATATTCTGGTGTTTACATAAAAAAATAAAACTAATAACAGTAACCAGATATGTAATTAGATCTATCAAACATGACTCATAATTTCAATATGCTGGGTGTTTGTGAGAGGGCTTCCTCTTCTTTCTAACAAGGTAGTATGTCGTCAGGGGCACCGAAAATGTAAAAGATCTTTACAATGTCATATGACCATTTTGTGTCAGAGTTTGAAACTGAACCCAGATTTTTCTGAATACCAGATGAGATCTCTATCAGTGCTCCCTCCTATGATTTTGACAACCATATTGAAATTGATATTAATATGTTTCACAACTCTGAAATCAGTTGAGGAAATACTTCCCATTTTACAAATGGAAACTGAAGCACAGACACAGAAGTTGGCTTGTACAAGGTCATACAGCTATTTAGTGGTAGTGCTGCAATTAAGTCCAGATCTTCAGCGCCAATTCCAGTATTCCCCCCAGGCATATCTCTAGTTAATTTCAGTAACCTATTTCTGTTCACAGAGTCTAAAGATAGGAAAGTTTGACATTTAGCTTATGCTTATGATGCAGGTATGAACATTCAATGCCATAGTCTCCTTTGGTTTTATAAAAATGTCAAGGGATTGAATGTAAGGCCCCCTCTCACTCGGTCCCCCTCATGTTGATAGACCACTTTTGGAAGTTAAACATAAGGAAATAAAGTGTGAAAGATGGGCAGTCATTAATGGGATGTTATCCAAACTATTTGGAGGGAGTATACACATCATTGATGCCATAGAAACTTTAAAATATAAAAATTTAAAGAATTTTGAACTTGAAAGAAATACATTCATGCATTTAAAGTGTCAGTGCCCTTATACCAAAGAAAATTTACCATTGAGTGTGATTTCTTTACCATTTCTTTAATAACCTCAGGAGATAATCCACCTGGGTTGCTCCTGTTCTGTCAATGTTTAATTATTCTAATTGTTTAATTATCTGCTCTGGTGGAGTGGCAAAGTCCTAACATTTCATATTCACCTTTGGAAAATATATTTTGTCTCGGGAATATTTCCTCCTGTTTGTTTTATGAAAACAGCAGCAACAGCCTCAGCGATATCACTTTCATCTGTCAACAGCTTTCAATCCTTGTCCTTTGAAGAGTCTTATTGAATCCTTGCCTTCAGCATTGTAGCCAAGTCTTCCTCTGTCAAATGAAAGTGGTCAGTTTCAATTGTAGCTATTTCTAGAACAGAGAGGAGAAAAGACAATATGTCATATGATTTATGATTTATGGTTTTCAGCACAGTTCAGTTAAGTGAGAGAACTTTCTTAACATGTAAGCTTCCCTGGAGGGAGGTTAAAAATCATACCTCATCAAGTAATCTGCCTTGTATGAAAAACCAGCTGATATACATATGAACAAATGCTCTAATTGAGATCATCATTATAAATTTACTGCAGATAAAAAAAAAAATCAGCAACAGCAGATTATTCTCAATGAATTTGTGCCTTGTGGTGATATTTTTTAGAATATTTTTATTAACTTCAAAAATGAATAAATACTAATTTGGGTACTATATCTATGTTAGTACATTACAGAACTCACCCCATTTAGAAAAATGTACAATAATTTATTAAACAAACATTTATGAAGTGTCTATCATATAAAGAACACTGTGTTAGATATTTGTAGAGATATAATGTGATTTTAAAATTTTATTTTATTTAGGTTATTGTTTATATGTTTATAATATAATAGCTCCTGCCTTTGTAATGCTTAGAGTCTAAAGTGGGGCCAGGGTTGAGAAAAGAAATAAAAGGTAGTATTAGTAAATATTGTTACATGATATGCACATCAGAAAGTTATAAATTCATGTGGAGGTGAAACAAATGAGGGAATAAATAAGGAAAAACTTTTCAGAGAAGGTGGTATTTTAATTTCCAGTCAGTAAATCAATCAACAAGCATTTATTAAGCAACTAATATGTGCGAAGCATTGTGTTAGATGTTAGGGAGAAAAATATTTAAAAATTAAATAATTTATGCTTTAAAGATCTTAAATAATATCAGAAAAACCTTGAAGGAATAGTTAGAAAATTCAACATATGAAAAGAGAGGCAGAACACATTCTAGGTAAAAGATACAGTATGAGCAAAGGTGAAAAAGCAGGGCATGTTGACTTTTCCACTTGGCAAGATCCTTTACAACTCATCTTTTCTTTAATTGGTGATAAAAATATATCAGTATTATGTACCTCATAGGCTTGTTGTGAGGATGGGATAAGCTAGTGCACACTGTTTTCTTTTGAACAAAGAACAAATGAGAGCTAAAGGAGATGTATTGGTGAAAATGAGCTTTCAAGAGCTTGAACAAATAGAGAGAATCTGTCAAACTGAAAATTATGTAGAAGAAGCTATGACCTAGCAGAATGCATCTACAACTAAAAACTATGTAAGGCAAACCCAAGATACTTCATCTGAAGGTTGTTGTTGGGCTTGCTTTTAGAAAGACTTGTTTGGAATCTATTAGATAATGAGACAATTTTTTGATGAAATTTTGTTGCTTTTGACATAAAGTAAGTAAATATTTAGAAATGCTGGAAAATAAGCTTTCCAGAGAAAAGGGACTAGTCTATGATTTCACTGGTAGGATAAACTCCAGATGGAGGAACCCTGTCTACCAATACAGATTAGTACATACTTTGCAAACTTAGAATTTTGAGACTTATCTTAGACAAATGAGAAGTTTAAAGATTTTTGTTTTTGCTTTCTTGGAGGGGAAAAGGCAGGGCAATGGGGGTTAAGTGATTTGCCCAAGGTCACATGGCTGGTAAGTATTAAGTATCTGAGGCTGTATTTGAACTCAAGTCCTCCTAACTCCAGGGCTGGCACTATATATAACTTGTTAAAGGTAACACAAGGCATATAGAGATGAAACTTGAATCCATATCCTCCTGCATTAAAGATCAGGTTCCTATCTACCTAGCTACCATCCCATGAAGCTTCTTTTCCAGAGATATAGGCAGGTAATTTCAGTCTACTCAGGATTCCTTCTGTTATAACCACAATTTTGTGAACATCCCCCATCCTTACCCATCTTGGATAAGTTCGCCTAGGCGACTTGCCTGAAACAAAGCCCACTTAGGAGACTTGCCCTAACCTGACACCCGAAACCCATAGTCCTCTCCCCCACTTCCCCTTTCCCGGTTACTTGGGGACTTTCCGGTTGGGCAACAAACTGGTCGTTAGGCAACAAACTGATTGCTACCTTTTGGCTTCTGTATTTTCCTTGCTTGCTTATAACTGTCAAGTTGTGGTTTTCCTTGGTAACAGTTATGTTGTGGCTTTTGTCTATATAAGCCAAGAGAATATGCACATTTGGGCACATGACCCCTGGCAGTCGCCGGCTTCATTAAAACTCCACTTAAAATGATTAGTGGTATCACTCACTGATTCTCAGTACAAGACTTCAAGTTAGTTTTCTGTCAGTAGGAGCAGCTAAAATAAGGGAACATAAGAATAATGTTTGTTGTGTCTGACCATATATAAATATTAGCTTGTGTGGCTGTTTCTATGAAAAAAAAAGTCCAGAATAAAAAAGACTACTTTATGAGGGGGCAGAGCCAAGATGGCAGAGTAGAAACAGCTCATCCAAGCCACTCTGCCCCCAGATTCCCCCCAAACTATGTAAAAGGGGACTCTGAACAACTTCTGGAGCCCCAGCACCCACAGAACGACACAGAGAAGCTAACCTCCCGCTGAGGACAGCCCAGCAGCCCTGCAGGAAGGACCAGCGCAGTGGTCTGGGAGCCAGCAGCACATAACTCGCAGAGTGCAGGAAGCGGAGCCAAGCGGAGGCCAGGTCCGCCTGAGCTGAGGTTTTAGCCCCAGGGCGGCAGGGCCAGCAGCCGGCAGGAGGAACCCCAGAACACCAGCAGCCATGGCGACTCTAGAATTATCAACATAGACATGCCTAGGACAAAGTAAGAGGTTAGTGTCCTATGGACTTTGGGACCTGTATTTGGGGGAATGGGTCAGCTCCCTCCCCTGGGGGCTAGAAGCAGCTGAGGACACACACCATTTTGTAGTTTTCAGAGGCAGCTCCAGCTCCTGGCCTGCAATTAATTGTAGGGAGATCCAGCAATCAGTCTTGGGGGGGTAATCACTCTTGCTTTAACCTCCCTGGATCTGGATTGTGATCTAGGGTGGAAGTCGTGGGTGGGTTTACAGCTTGCCAGAAACGGAAGTTGCCCCCCACACGTTCGGGACGAAAATTCCTCTATCTGGCCTTAAAGCCATAGTGTGGCAACAAGCCCAAAATTCAAGTAATCAAGTGGCAACATGCCAAGGCAAAGGAAACAGAAAAATGCAAACCTAGACTCCTATATTGGGAGCATAGAGTGGGAAAAGGACTGTGAGGTCAGAAGTCCTTCTCCAAAAGCCCCAGGGGAAAACATGAGCGGGTTGCAGGCCATAGAGGACCTTAAGAAGGACTTTAAAAATCAAATAAGAGAAATGGAGGAAAAATTGGAAAGAGAAATGAGAAGGATGTAGGAAAAGAATGAAATGAGGGTCAACAGCCTGACTGAGGAAAACAACACCTTAAAAAATAGACTGACTCAAATGGCAAAGGAAGCCCAAAAGGGCAATGAGGAGAAGAATGCCTTAAAAAGTCGAAATTGCCTGATGGAAAAAGAATCTCAAAAGTTCACTGAGGAGATTCATTCCTTCAGAGTTAGACTGGAGCAAATGGAAGCTAATGACTTTATGAGAGATCAAGATGCTGTCAAGCAGATCCAAACAAATGAAAGATTAGAAAGCAATGTGAAATATCTCATGGGAAAAACCACTGACCTGGAAAATAGATCCAGGAGAGAGAATTTAAAAATTATTGGACTACCTGAAAGCCATGATCAAAGAAAGAACCTAGAAATCACCCTTCAAGAAATTCTCAAGGAAAATTGCCCTGATGTTTTAGATCCAGAGTACAAAATAGAGGTTGAAAGAATCCACCGATAACCTCCTGAAAAAGATCCCAAAAAGAAAACTCCAAGGAATATTATAGCCAGATTCCAGAATCCCCAGATCAAGGAGAAAATACTACAAGCAGCCAGGAAGAAACAATTTCAATATTGTGGAAACACAATCAGAATAGCCCAGGACCTGGCAGCTTCTACACTGAGGGATCGAAGGGCATGGAATATGATATTCCAGAGGGCAAAAGAACTGGGAATGAACCCAAGGGTCACCTACCCAGCAAAACTGAGTATTTTGTTTCAGGGAGAAATATGGTCATTCAGTGGAATAGAGGACTTTCAAGCATTCTTGAGGAAAAAACCAGAATTGAATAGAACATTTGACATCCAGACACAAGAAGCAAGAGATGCCTGAGAAGGTAATCAGGGAAAAGAAATCAAAAGGAACTTATCAAAGTTGAACTATTTACATTCCTATATGGAAAAACAATAACTGTGAGTGATGATATCTTTGTCACTATGAAAATAATGGAAGAAGGGTGTGTGGTCATATGAATACATATGTGAATGTGTGTGTATATGGATAGAGGGCATAGGTTGAATTTGTTGGGAAGGGAGAATACTCAAGGGATGAAATTATGAGGTGAGAGAGGAAAGTGGCAAGAGGAGATGGGGAAAGACAGGGTAGGGTAAACTATCTCATGTAGAAGAAGCAAGGGGAAGTGGTTGCAAGGGAGGGGGAGAATAGGAAGGGAAAAAAAAGGCAAATCCAAATTCTCATTGAATTTGGTTCAGGGAGAGAATGACATACATACTAAATGGGATATCTCAACCTGCAGCAGAATAGGGGGAAGGGGGATGAGAGGAGGGATGATGGATGGGAGGGCATCCTTGGGGGGAGGGGAGGTTGGAAGTACCCACTATAGAAGAGGGACAGGATCATGTAGGGAATGGACCAGGTGGGGGGTGGGATGAGTGGGAGGGAATTATAAGCAGCCTTGTACAATATATCTACTATGATAATGTTTTGCATAGCTAGACATGTACAACATATACTGAATTACTTATCTCCCCAGAGGGAATGGGTGACAAGGGAGGAAGGAAATGGATCTGAAATTTAGGTCTTAACATTAAATGTTTCAAATATATATAAATACTATTATTAATACTCTTTTGCTTATAATTGGGAGATAAGATGTGCAGGCATTGGGACACAAAGATTCACCTTCCTCTAATGGGAAAGTCGAAAGGGGTATGGGAGAAGGTATGGGAGAGAGCAGATTGGAGGGAGCTATATCTTGTGGGACTGCTATTCTGGGAAGTTGGGTAGGGGAATAACGGGGGGATAATGATTGTAACTCAAAATCTGACGGAAATGAATGATGTAAAACAGAAGTTAATAAAACATTTGTTTTTTTTTTTTAAAGACTCCTTTATGACCTAAGAGACTGAAAAATATAGTTGTAAATTCATTTCTAGGAATGTAACTGTGACCAATGAAACATAAGTGAATTGTCTTTGAAGGTACATTTAAGTTGAAACTGGCTTATGAAAAATACTGCTGATAATGCAGTAGCTCCTGCTCCTTAGTGTAACTACTGTTTACTTGCAAATAACTTACTAAGAATTTTTTAAGACTTCTTTAATCTAGTATTTTATGTCTAACTTCAAAATGTTGAAAATATTGACTGTGCAAGTTTTTACAGATGTGATTTATTATTTAAGGTTTTATATTCATGCATCATCTGAGATTCTTATGCATCCTTTTAAAGAGATTGGGGACAGGACAGAGAGTTTTTCCCAGTCAGTTATCTTTATCTAAGGAATGAACTGAATTAATCTGTAAGAGGAATAAATAAAGAAAAAACTAGCTAACATTACCACCGGATTTAATAAAAAAGTAATCAAACAACTAATATGTTACATTGACATCAAGAACTAAAGTCTTTGTAGGGGCTTAGAAGTCTCTGCTGTTCCTTCACACAGCACAGCAACCTGGGATCCCCAGACCACTTTATTGTTTATGACATTAGATTAAGCACAAATACTTGGACTTGCTGTAAATATTTTGTGCTAGCAAACTGTTCAGCCACAGAAAACATCTTGCTAGCAAATGCATTTGGGGTTAGCCTCAGAAAAATTAATTTGTTAAAGACAAGAGAAAAAGCCAAATGACCATAATGAATGAAATACAGGACAATTTATAGAATTGTTATAAAGGTCAGTCTTCAAAATGCCGACTGTGAATCTAATTGTAAACATGTATTGACTTTTAGCATCTTCTGAGCAATTAGATATGTAAAAAACACCAGTCTGGCATACTTGGGTCATAATACAGTATAAAAACTCAATACCTTTAATAGCATATCTCTATGATAAATAGATATAGGAAACTGGAATGGAGCTGTACATAATTTCTATACTTATTAATCTATAATGGGTGAGGTTCATAATTTTTACCAGAGTAATTTATAGGACAGAAAATACTATAAGATCCTTTTTAATTAGGGCTATTTTATAAAAGATATCTAAATAATTATATTAAAAAGAGTTAGCATGATACAGTAGAATGAATACCAGAATTTGTTTAAAAAATCTTAATTTTCGGGGCGGCTAGGTGGCTCAGTGAATAGAGCGCCAGCCCTGGAGTCAGAAGCACCTGAGTTCAGAGCCGGCCTCCGGCACTTAATCCACACAGACAAAAACGTAGCCGTGTGACCTTGGGCAAGTTACTTAACCCCAATTACCCTAAAGGGGTGGCTAGGTGGTGCAGTGAGTAAGAGCGCTGGACTCAGAGTTGGGATGACCCGAGATCAGATCCGGCCTCAGAAAATGAGCACGCACGCATAAATCATGACTAGCCGTGTAACCTTGAGCAAGTTACTTAACCCCAATTGCTTTAAAAAAAAAATCTTAATTTTAGACCTGGCTTAGTGACTTTCTGTCTGTAGAACCTTGGGCAACAAACTTCACCAATCTATCAGTTTTCTCATCTGTGAAATGGAAATGGTTTTTAACTTAGGGTTTTTTTTTTTACTTTTCCTCTGTTTTTTTTTTTTTAGTTTACATCATTCATTTGCACAAGATTTTGAGTTACAAATTTTCTCCCCACTTTCCCTACCCACCACCCCAAAACAGTAATCCCACTGAATATCCCTTCCCCCAATCTGTTGTCTCTCATATCTTCCCTCAACCCCCCTTCAATTTTCCACAGTGGATCTCTATGCCCCAGTGCCTGTATATGGCAAGTTACATGTATAAATAATAATAATAATAATTATATATATATATATATTTATAAACATTTTACTTTAAAACTTTGGATTCCAGATTTTTTGGATTTGGATTTGGATTTGGATTCCCTTCTTCCCTTGTCACCTACCCTCAATGGGAAGATAAGGAATTCAATATAGATTGTGTAAGTGTAGCTATGCAAAACATTTCCATAGTGGATATATTGTGATAGACCGACTATATTTCCTTCCAACCTATTCCACCCCCCACTTGTTCTATTCTCTACTTTGATCCTGTCCCTTTTCAAAAATGGGTGCATTCAACTTCCCTCCCTCCCAGCCTACCCTCCCTTCCATTACCTCCTTCTCTTGCCCTTCTCCACTACCCTCCTGAAGGGGGAGATACCATATTTTGTGTGTATGTCATTCCCTCCCTAAGGCAAAATCAATGAGAGTGAGGTTGATTCATTCCCTTTTGTCTTTCAGTTCTTCACCTCCATTGTAACAATTTTCCCTTGCCTTTTCTATATGGGATAGTTTACCCCATTCTGTCTCTCCACATCTCCTCTCATTATATTCTCCTCCCACCTCTTTATTGCACCTTTTAAGTATCATCCCTTTCTATTCAATTGGTCCTGTGTCCTCTGTCTATGTATACATGCAGACATGTATACATATATTCACATATGCATTCATAAGCCCATATACCCTCCTATATAAAATAAAATAGACTAACTCAAATGTCAAAAGAGGCTCAGAAAGGCAATGAGGAGAAGAAAGCCTTAAAAAGTTGAATTTGCCAGATGGAAAAAGAATCTCAAAAGCTCACTGAGGAGATTCATTCCTTCAGAGTTACACTGGAGCAAATGGAAGCTAGTGACTTTATGAGAAATCAAGATACTATAAAAACAGATCCAAACAAATGAAAGAATAGAAGGCAATGTGAAATATCTCATGGGAAAAACCATTGACCTGAAAAATAGATCCAGGAGAGATAATTTAAAAACACACAAAAATCCCAACTGAAATTTCTCATAAATTATTTTGGAGCTATCTGTTGCTTTCAGGTTCAAGTTGGGTTAAGATTTAATCAGGAAAGATGGCGGAGTAGAAACAGCTCATCCAAGCCACTCTGCCCCCAGATTCCCCCCAAACTATGTAAAAGGGGACTCTGAACAACTTCTGGAACCCCAGCACCCACAGAATGACACAGAGAAGCTAAACTCCCGCTGAGGACAGCCCAGCAGCCCTGCAGGAAGGACCAGCGCAGTGGTCTGGGACCTGGCAGCGTGCAGAGCGCAGGAGCCGAGCCGAGCCCAGGTCCACATGAGCCGAGGTTTTAGCCCCAGGGCGGCAGGGCCAGCAGCCGGCTGGAGGAACCCCAGAGCACCAGGAGCTGTGGCGACTCCAGAATTATCAACATAGACTTGCCTAGGACAAAGTAAGAGGTTAGTGTCCTATGGACTTTGGGACTGGTATTAGGGAATGCGTCGGCTCCCTCCCCTGGGGGCCAGAAGCCGCTGAGGACAAACGCCATTTTGTAGTTTTCAGAGGCAGCTCCCGCTCCCAGCCTGCAAATTTGTAGGGAGATCCAGCGATCAGTCTTGGGGGGTAATCGCTCTTGCTTTAACCTCCCTGGATCTGGATTGTGATCTAGGGTGGAAGTTGTGGGTGGGTTACAGCTTGCCAGAAACGGAAGTTGCCCCCCACACGTTCGGGACGAAAATTCCTCTAGCTGGCCTTAAAGCCATAGTGTGGCAACAAGCCCAAAAGTCAAGTAATTAAGTGGCAACATGCCAAGGCAAAGGAAACAGAAAAATGCAACCCTAGACTCCTATTTTGGGGGCATAGAGCAGGAAAAAGGACTGTGAGGTCAGAAGTCCTGCTCCAAAAGCCCCAGGGGAAAACATGAGTGGGTTGCAGGCCATAGAGGACCTTAAGAAGGACTTTAAAAATCAAATCAGAGAAGTGGAGGAAAAATTAGAAAGAGAAATAAGAAGGATGCAGGAAAAGTATGAAATGAGGGTCAACAGCCTGACTGAGGAAAACAACACCTTAAAAAATAGACTAACTCAAATGGCAAAGGAGGCCCAAAGGGCAATGAGGAGAAGAATGCCTTAAAAAGTCGAATTTGCCAGATGGAAAAAGAATCTCAAGTTCACTGAGGAGATTCATTCCTTCAGAGTTAGACTGGAGCAAATGGAAGCTAATGACTTTATGAGAAATCAAGATGCTGTTAAGCAGATCCAAACAAATGAAAGATTAGAAGGCAATGTGAAATATCTCATGGGAAAAACCACTGACCTGGAAAATAGATCCAGGAGAGATAATTTAGAGGACTTTCAAGCATTCTTGAGGAAAAAACCAGAATTGAATAGAAAATTTGACACCCAGACACAAGAAGCAAGAGACGCCTGAGAAGGTAATCAGGGAAAAGAAATCAAAAGGAACTTTATCAAAGTTGAACTATTTACATTCCTATATGGAAAAGCAATAACTGTGATGGATGATATCTTTCTCAGTATGAAAATAATGGAAGAAGGGGGTGTGGTCATATGAATACATATGTGAATGTGTGTGTATATGGTTACAGTTATATATGGATAGAGGGCATAGGTTGAATTTGTTGGGAAGGGAGAATACTCAAGGGATGAAATTATGAGATGAGAGAGGAAAGTGGCAAGAGGAGATGGGGAGAGACAGGGTAGGGTAAACTATCCCATGTAGAAGAAGCAAGGGGAAGTGGTTACAAAGGAGGGGGAGAATAAGGAAGGCTAAAAAGGCAAAACCACATTCACATTGAATTTGGTTCAGGGAGAAAATGACATACAAACTAAATGGGATATCTCAACCTGCAGCAGGATAGGGGGAAGGGGGATGGGAGGAGGGATGATGGATGGGAGGGCATCCTTGGGGTGAGGGGAGGTTGGAAGTACCCACTATAGAAGAGGGACAGGATCATATAGGGAATGGACCAGGTGGGGGGTGGAATGAAGGGGAGGGAATTATAAGCAGCCTTGTACAATATATGTACTATGATAATGTTTTGCATAGCTAGACATGTACAACATATACTGAATTACTTATCTCCCAAGAGGCAATGGGTGACAAGGGAGGAAGGAAATGGATCTGAAATTTGAGGTCGTAACATTAAATGTTTCAAATATATATAAATACTATTTTTAATACTCTTTTGCTTGTAATAGGGAGATAAGATGCGCAGGCATTGGGATGCAAAGACTCATCTTCCTCTAATGGAAAGTCGATGGGGGTATGGGAGAAGGTATGGGAGAGAGCAGATTGGAGGAAGCGATATCTTGTGGGATTACTATTCTGGGAGGTTGGGTAGGGGAATAATGGGGGGGAAAATGATTGTAACTCAAAATCTGGTGGAAATGAATGATGTAAAACAGAAGTTAATAAAGCATTTGTTTAAAAAAAAAAGATTCAATCAGGAAAAAAAAAAAACTATTGGACTACCCAAAAGCCATGATCAAAGAAAGAACCTAGAAATCATCCTTAAAGAAAATCTCAAGGAAAATTGCCCTGATGTTTTAGACCCAGTGGGGGAAATAGAGGTTGAAAGAATCCACCAATCATCTCCTGAAAATGATCCCAAAAAGAAAACTCCTAGGAATACTTTAGCCAGGCTCCAGATCTCCCAGATCAAGGAGAATATACTACAAGCAGCCAGGACGAAACAATTTCAATATTGTGGAAACACAATCAGAATAGCCCAGGACCTGGCAGCTTCTACACTGAGGGATGGAAGGTCTTGGAATATGATATTCCAGAGGGCAAAAGAGCTGGGACTGAAGCCAAGGGTCAACTACCCAGCAAAACTGAGTATTTTGTTTCAGGGGAAAATATGGTCATTCAGTGGAATAGAGGACTTTCAAGCATTCTTGAGGAAAAAACCAGAGTTGAATAGAAAATTTGACATTCAGATGCAAGAAGCAAGAGATGCTTGAGAAGCTAATGAAGGAAAAGAAATCAAAAAAGGAACTTATCAAAGTTGGACTATTTATATTCCTACATGGAAAAACAATAACTGTGTTTGATGAAACCTTTCTCATTATAAAAATAATTGAAGAAGGGTACATGGCATATGTTCACAGGTATACATGGATAGAGGGCACAGGTTGAATTTGATGGGAAGGGATGATTCTTTTTTTTTTTTTTTAGAGGGCAATTGGGGTTGGGTGACTTGCCAGGGGTCACGAGGCTGGGTTTTTATTTGTGTGTTGGGTGTCTGGGGCCGGATCCAGGCTCGGGTCCTTCTGGCTCCTACCCACTATCAAAGAGGGACAGGATCAAAGTAGGGAATGGACCAGGTGGGAGGTGAGATGGGTGGGAGGGAAATATAAGCAGTCTTCTACAATATATCTACTATGGTAATGTTTTGCATAGCTATACATGTACAACACATACTGTATTGCTTATCTTCTCAGAGAGAATGGGTGACAAGGGAGGAAGGGAATGGATCTGAAAATCGAAGTTTTAAAATTAAATTTTTCATAAGATGCCCAGGCATTTGGGTTCAGAGATTCACCTTGCCCTAATGGCAAAGTCGAAGGGGGTATGGGAGAAGATATGGGAGAGAGCAGATTGGATGAGGGAATATCTAGTGGGACTGCTATTCTTGCTTGGTGGTTAGTAAATAAACAGGGGGAAAATGTAACTCATAATCTGGTGGAAATGAATGATGTAAACCAGAAGTTAATAAAGCATTTGTTTAATTAAAAAACAAAAAAGAATGCTTGAAAGTCCGCTATTCCACTGAATGACCATATTTTCCCCTGAAACATGATATTCAGTTTTGCTGGGTATGTGATTCTTGGGTTTAATCCCAGCTCCTTTGACCTCTGGAATATCATATTCCAAGACCTTCCATCTGTCATTGTAGAAGCTGCCAGGTCTTCAGTTATCCTGATTGTGTTTCCACAATATTGAAATTGTTTCTTTCTGACTGCTTATAATATTCTCTCTTTGATCTGGAAATTCTGGAACCCGGTTACAATATTCCTAGGTGTTTTCTTTTTGGGATCTTTTTCAGGAGGTCATTGATGGATTGGTTCAACTTCTGTTTTGTCCTCTGGTTCTAAAACTTCAGGGCAATTTTCATCGAGTATTTCTTGAAGTATGATTTCTAGGTTCTTTTTCTGATCATGTCCTTCATGTAGTCCAATGATTTAACATTTATCTCTCCTCGATCTATTTTCTAGGATAATCGTTTTTCCCATGACATATTTCACATTGCCTTCTATTTTTTCATTCCTTTGTATCTGTTTAATAGTATTTTCATTTCTCATAAAGTCACTAGCTTCTATTTGCTCCATTCTAATTCTGAAGAAATGATTCTCTTCAGTGAGCTTTTGAGATTCATTTTCTATCTGGCAAATTTGACTTTTTAAGGCATTCTTTTCCTCTTTGCCTTTTTGAGCCTCTTTTGCCATCTGAGTTATCTATTTTTTAAGGTGTTATTTTATTCAGTCAGTTTGTTGACTTTCATTTAATGATTTTCTTGCATGGTTCTCATTTCTCTTCCCAATTTTCCCTTCATTTCTCTTATTTGGTTTTCAAAATACTTCTTAAGCTCCTCTATGGCCTGAAACCAGTTCATGTTTTTCTTGGAACTATCTGTTACAGGAGTTCTGACTTTACTGCCTTCCTCCTCTTCCATGCTTTGATCATTTTTGTTCCCAAAATAGGAGTGTAAAGTTGGATCTCTTTGTTTGCTTTGCTTCCTTTGCTTGCTCATATTGCTACTCAATTACTTGACTTTTGAGCCTTTGGCCACAGTAGAACTGTGCTACCCAAGGGGGCTTCTTTATCCCAAATTCTGGGGTTTTCGCAGATGCTGGAGCTATTAGTTGGTTGTGCTCTTAGAAGCCTCAACATGCTCTGGCAAACTGTTCATTCACCCCAGGACCTCTGCCCTAGACAACAATCCAGATCCAAGCTGGTTAGAGTAAGAGTGATTACTCAAACTGTTTGCTTGGTCCCCCTATGATCTGCAGGCCAGGAGCTCTGAAGCAGCCATCTGGTGGTGGCTGCACAGCCTTGGAGCCTCAGCCCCTCCTCACCCTGGGGGCAAAGGCCAGATTGCACTCCCTAATTCACAGGTCCCAAAGTCCACACTGCAGTGAACTCTCCCTTTTTCCTTGGCATCTGTGTGTTGATAATTCTGGAAACCACCACAGCTGCTGGTGATCTTAAGTCCCTCCAGCTGGTGGCTGTTCAGGCCATCTTGAGACTAACACCTCAGAGTAGCACAGGGCTGGCCTTCTGGGCTATATTCAGCTGGAAGTTAGCTTCTCTGTGTCATTTTATGGGTTCTGTAGCTCCAAAGTTTGTCTAGAGTAATTTTTCACATGAATTGGAGGGGGTAGAAGCTGGAGCTGTGGGGAATTCCTGTTTATAATCTGCCATCGTGACTCTGTCCCCTCTAGGGTCCATTTTTTTTTGGTATGCACTAGCTTATTCCATCCTCACAGCAAAGATATGGGACAATAGCAGAAAGGGAAGTTATTTAGGGTCGTTGTGAACAGAGTGTTTTATATACTGTGTATTGAATAATTATGTTATTATTAAAATTTCTGTTTATATTTTGACAGAGTCCATTGTGTAGGCTGCAACTAATAGCTCCTTTATTATCAAGGTTTATTTATATCAAGGTTTATTTCATAATACCCATGATAAAATTTAATCCATCTATAACACTTTCAGGCAATGAGGGCTATTGCAATGCTATCTTGTCATATCCTTTACCAAGATAAAGACAAAAAGCTAACCTGAAATTATATAGCAAAAGAGACATAGACTGTTAAAGAGAGAAACAAGTTCAAAGATTATTCAATTAAAAAACAGTTGGCTTAGAGTAGAATATAATGAGTTTAACTTGGAGAACGTTGAAATAACATGTGCATGGGGCATCTAATTTGAGTTATCCAATTGGCAGTTGAGTATTTGAGATTGGAGGCTAGGGTTGGACAAAGATCTGAGAGCTCTCTTTAGAGAGATTATTAATTCCATGGGAGCTGATGAGATCATTAAGCTAGCTAGTATGTATAAAGGGAAAAGAGAAAAAGTTCGAAAGCAGAGATGGGGACCCCTATATTTAGGAGTCATGATCTGGGTAAAAGTCCAGCAAATAAGACTGAAAAGAAGTGGATAGACTAGTAGAAGAAGAAAAAGGAGTGAATTGTTTTGCAAAAACCTTGAAATAAGAAAGTATCAGGTGACAGAGGGGAATTAATAAAGACTGAGAAGTTAAAGGGGATGAGAACTGAGAAAAGGTCATTACCTTTCACAATTGAAGGATTATTAAAAACTTTGTAGGGAATAATTTCAGTGTAATGGTGAGGTAAGAAGCCAGATTGGAGAGAATAGAGATGTCTACTGAGATGGCATAGTTGAGATGTCCAATTGATAACTGAAGATGCAAAACTAGAGATCAGGAGAAAGCTTAAAAAAGTGCATCTTAGAGTCATTTGCTTAGAGTTGTTTATTGAATCTATAGGAATTGATGAGATCACCAAGTAAGACAATATGACCACAGAGAGAAGAAAAGAAGGCCCAGAGAAGAGACTTGGAAGACACCCATAAGTATTTGGTATGACCTAGATGAAGTTCTAGAAAAGGAAACTGAGAAGGTGTAGTCAGGTAGTTAGGATAAGCATCAGGAATAAGGATAAGATAAGTTAGAATTAAACTCTGATAGAAAAGATTATGAAGGAGAAGGAGGTGATTGATACTTGAAAGATTTCAGAAAGGTCAAAAAAGATGAGAACTGAGAAAAGGCCATTGGATTTCGCAACTGAGATCATTGGTAACTTTAGAGATAGAAGTTTTGGTTGAATGATGAGGTTAGAAGCTAAACTGCATAGAGTTAAGAGGATAATGGAAGGAGAGAAAATAAAGACATCTGCTGTAGGGTGTTTTTCAAGGAGTCTAGCCAAAAAACTCAGGAAATATATGGGACAATAGCAGGAAGGGAAGTTACTTTAATGATGATAGTGACATGAACATATTTGTAGGCAGCAGGAAAGCAGCCTGTGGTCAGAGACTGAAGATAAATGACCGAATGGGGATGATAGAGTAGGCAGTCTCTTGGAGAGGAAAGCAAAGAGCAGGATTAGTTGTGCATGTATAGAAGTTTGTCTTGGCAAGAAGGACCATCTCATCATGTAAGACAAGGGGAAAGAAGATTGCTGAGGAGGCATCTGTGTGATGTGAGATGAAGAAAAGGAGAAAAGAGGCATGTATAAGTGAATTAATTCAATTTTTTTTCAGTGAAATGTGAGGTAAATTTCTCAGAGACAGTTTATGGAGGGAGAAACATGAGAGGTTTGAGGAGAGATGAAAACATTCTTAAAAACTACTGTAGTTAGTGGGATAGTGAGTTAATTAAGAAGGTGTAAGAGTATTCATTGCCTTATCAAAATGAAAGCCCAGTTGAAATCTAGTAACATAAATTTGTCATAGATTCATTCAACATTTTTTCAGCATTTTCTTAATTTTCATTCAGCAGTATGTGAGCAGGAATGAAAGCAGTGAATGGTGGGAGTAATCTTAGGCTGAGAGTTGTTATGGAAATAATTTTGATAGATAAGGGGGCAAATGACTGGAATTAAATGGACAGAATAGAATTAAACAGCTTTACCAAGGTAGAAGAGTATAGCAAATATAGGTATGATGGCCTGGCAAAGAACTGAGGAATGGAGAGATTCAAGGTTTTAGTAAGGTTGAAGAATAGGAATTGGAGTAACAAGGCGAATAACAACATATTATGATCTGAAAAGGGAATTTGAGAATTCATAAACATGGCAGCAGTGCATTTGTGGATGATGGCAAAATCAAGTGTGTAACTATATCTGTGTGTAGTTCCTGTGGGGTGGAATATTACATTATGGGAAAAAGGCAAATTGAAGAATTGGGATAATAATATGTTTAAGAGAGTATCTCTGTGTGTGTATGTGTGTGTGTGTGTGTGTGTGTGTGTGTGTGTGTGTGTGTGTGTGTGTAATCCCTTAGTATGAGGGAAAGAGGTGAGGAACTGACAAAGACGAAATGAGACAAAGACTAATTAACAATAGTATTAAATGAGTAGTACAAACTCCTCATAGTCTCTAAAAATAAGCATTTCTGAATGTTCTGTCTTTGCACCATTACTTCCTTATTTCAATATGTACATCCTTGGAAATGTAATAAATTCCTATATTTTCTCATATTATTTCTATGTTAATATTGCCTAAATCTCAACTCTCTGACCTAATTTTTCTCTTGTGATCACCTATCACTTTTAAAACAGCCTCTTTTTTTTATTCCTGGTTGTTCAATATTTCCCTCAAATTCAAAATATATAAAAACGAACTTATTATCCTATTGTCCTTGGATGATAGCTATACCATTCATCACTAGAACCATACTTAAAGGTTTCCTAGCTTGGTAGGATTTGCCAGAGCTTATGCTTGGCTGACACAGACTTTAGTAATACAAATTAATCTGCATATCATATTGTGGATTTGATATTGGATTTTAGTAGATGCAAATAATACATATGCATACATACACCTATGTATAAGTGTACAAACACATATGTACATCTATGCAGCCACATATTATTTATATATGCATATATTGTGAATATATATTTGTATGTAATAAAGAGTCAAGAGAGCCAGAGATCCAGGGACAAAGACAGACAGACAAAGAGAGACACACAGACACAGACACAGACACACAGACACACAGACACACAGACACACACACACATGCACAGAACCCTTAAACCAAGTTATTAGATTCAAGTACAGTTAAGAGAAACATATGCAGATGTAGAATGGAGAAGAAATGATCAGTTTATTATGATCCTGGGACGATTTATGTCTTTGACTTTCTTAGAAAAAGTCCCCCTCTATTCTTTTCCTGAAGTGAGGAGAATGCTTCAAAACAGGGAAGTATGCAGGCATAAGAGGTTTGGTCAAGGGCCAGATGCTGCTACTACAAAGGAGAGATATTGCCACTGAAGGGGTATGAAGCTAAGAGTGCTTTCTTCTGGTTGCTGCAGTAGCCTCCATGCCAGGTTTCTAAAACAAACAAATACATTAAAGTAAAATTTAAAAATAAAGAAAAAAACAGGAGGTAGTGGGAGAGCAGTACCATGTGGGTGCATTATGCAACAGCCTGCTGAGGCTGTTGCTACCACTCCTGTTACCCCAACATGGTAGGGGAGTAAGTTGTGGGGTTAGAGATGCTAGGGAAAGAATTGTACCTTAGTGATGCTAAGTGACCAGAAAACATGTAATAAAAGTGATATCTGTTGTTATTTTCCAGAACTGCATATACATGGTGAAATTCCTGTGCACTGAATGTATCTGTTCCATAGTGTATTCTGTTTCTTCAAAGTAATTTTTAAAATTTATCTCAACGAAGTTTCTAAAAACCAGTATCAAGATAACATGGTCATTAACTCAATCTATTATAATCAAGGGTATTTTTGATCAAATTAGTACTACAATTCAAGGTTTGCTTTATTACTTTGCTGATCATCTAAATGTAACATAGTGATAGAGAAAATATTAATAATGAAAATTAAACTAAAACATTGTGATTCACAACCAGCTGTTAAACATTTACCACCATATCCCTGATTATAATGGTGTGTCTATGTTTCATTTGCTTAAAGGTGACTAGAGTTGGCTATGCAGAGACATAGAAGGCAATTCTCTTTTCAGTTTGTTGGGGGTAATCAGTGAAGGGCTCACAACAAACTAATGAAGTTTTTAATGATGCCTATTGTTATAGCTTCCTCAAATCATGGAAAGGACCAAATTAATTCTGACCAAAAAGAAACCTGGATGCAATGAGTCTGCAGTCTGTATTGTGGTGGGAGGAATATTTGGTAAGTAGACAACTGGAGTCTCTACTTTCAGAAGCAGTGACCTCAGTGTACTTTAAACAAAGCATCTTATAGAGTGTTTGGAAATAAGCTAAGAAAGAGTGATTCCACCCTCATAAGGGTAGTGAATAGAGAAAGGGACAAGTCAGTGTTCTTCTTCAGTCAAATAACTCCATACCAGCCTGACTTTTTACATAATGTATACACATATGTGTATGTGTGTCTCTCAGTCTACATAGAAACTTACATATAATTTGTGTACACACACACACACACACACACAATTTGAGCTATGTACAGTGATTCCTTTACAAAAACTCTGTGAGGTAGAGAAAACAAATATCATCATTCCCCTCTTTTCATATAAAAATTTGAGTATTACACTGATAGTAAATATTCAATGTGTGAATTAACCCTGTCTCTTGACTCAATTCTAATATACTTCAAAATAAATGCAAATTTTCCTCTTCCTCCAAAAGTGACTGAGTAAAAGTAGCCTCAAAGTCATGTGTATTTAAGTTGTCTTCAAAAACACAGCTCATATAATTTATATAATCTAACTTAAGAGACAATAACTGGGGAACTTTATCTGTGGAGCAGTAGGGAGTAATCCTTTGAGGAAGGTTCCATTCACAACACGTAAAGTTTCTTTCTTTTTTTTTTTTAAAGCAATTGGGGTTAAGTAACTTGCTCAAGGTTACATGGCTAGTCATTATTTATGTGTGGGTGCTCATTTTCAGAGGCCGGTTTTGATCTTGGGTCATCCCAACTCCAAGGCCAGCGCTCTTATTCACTCTGCCACCTAACCGCCCCAACATGTAAAGTTTCTGAAGTCTGGAATTTTCATGTAGCTATTGGGGCAGAGATAGAGTTCTAATGAAGACAGAATACGTCACAAGAGTGCAGTTCATTAATGAATATGTGTATAAAGACTAGTCTTAGATTTCAAAGAGGAAGAAGCCAAGGTCTAAGAGTACTGCCTCATAGTTTTCTGAGTACTGAACCTCTAATCCATTTCAGACTAAGAAAGGAACACTTGTCACTTCTAATATTGCCACCATAATGGTGCAAGGCCTCATCACTTCATGCCTATGTGATTGCAATAACCTGTGGGTTGGCCTGCCTCCCATAAATTTCTCCCAATTCCAGTCCTTTCTCCACTCCACTCTCAAATTGGTCTGCCAAAATTGAAAGTCTGTCCATGTCATGCCCTTTTTTTTTTAGTAAATTTTTTTTTTCTGGAAAACTTTTTATTGTAGGTGGAAGAGGACACAGCTGAACACAAGAAGTTAGATGATTCCAATTTTGTTGGCAACATCTAAAGCATCGTAGTCTGGAGCAAGATGGACATAGGCCTTCTTCTCTCCATCAGGCCGGATCAGTGTGTTGACCTTGGCCACGTCGATGTCATACAGCTTTTTTACAGCCTGTTTGATCTGATGCTTATTGGCCTTGACATCCACAATGAAGACTAGGGTGTTGTTGTCCTCAATCTTCTTCATAGCAGACTCAGTGGTCAAAGGAAACTTAATGATGGCATAATGATCGAGCATGTTCCGGCGAGGGGCGCTCTTCCGAGGGTATTTGGGCTGCCTTCAGAGCCTCAGGGTCTTGGGTCTCCTGAAGGTGGGGGATGTTCTGATCTTCTTCTTTTTGTGGCTGTGGACACCCTTCAACACTGCCTTCTTGGCCTTCAAAGCCTTGGACTTGGCTTCTGTCTTGGAGAGGACAACAGCTTCCTTCTTCATCTTCAGCGCCATCTTGGGGGAAAGGGTCTTCCGTGGTGCTTCTCACGAGCTTATAGAGCTAACTCTCCCTAAAAGCTCGTGAGGCCTCAAGGCCTCCGAAGAGCTTTTAGTAAATTTTAATGTCTCCCTGTTATTACTAGAATAAAATATAAAATCATCTGCTTGGATTCTGAAGTGTTTAATAATATGTTCCTTTCCAACATTTTCAGTCTTCTTACACCTTATCCCCCCTAAACTCTTTTTTTCATGTATTCAATGACTGAGAAACATTGGCTTCCTTGCTTTTAATTGTACAAGACATTCCATCTATCAAATATAAGTATTTTCACTGACTGTCTCCCATATTTCAAATTCTCTCCCTCTTCATTTCTCCCTCCAAAATTCCTTTGAGTCCCAGCTAAAATCTCATGTTCTACAAGAAGTCTTTCTCAGTTCTCCTTATTGCTAATCTCTTTCTTCTGAGATTATCTCCAATGTATCATATACACATATATGTATGTGTATATATGTATATGTATGTGTGTGCATATATATGTATATGTATATATGTGTATATATATATGTATTTGTGTGTGTGCGTGTAATTTTTACATAGTTGTTTGAATGTTGTATCTCTGAGCAGACTTTAAGATCCTTGTGAGCAAAGATTGTTTTATTTACTTTTTTTGTTTTTTGTAGCCCCAGAACTTAGCATAGTGCCTAGAACATAACATGTATTTAATTAGTGTTTACTTGGCTACAACAATATAGAATAGGTTAAGGTTAGAAAGGCTGGTTGGAGGCAGACTTTGGAAGGCCTTAAGTGGTATAGGATATGTGGTTTTTATTATATCCTGTAGGTAATCAAGAAGTACTAACAGCTTTTGAACAAAGACCTCTTATACAGAATGGTACTTTTAAAATATTAATTGGACAGCTGTGGGGAGGGTGGAAGGGGAAAGGGAAGGAAAAAAAAAAGATCATTTTGGAGATAATTTCATTAATCTTGGTTCAAGGAAATTTGAGTGGTAATTTTATAGGTAGAGAGAAGTAAACAGATGAGAGATATTTCTAAGGACATCATACTCGATTAAGCATGGGAAATGAGTAAGAGGAAGGCAAAATGTCATTACCGGGATGACAATAAGTATCTTTATGCCATCAACAGAAATAGTAAAGTTGGAGGGAAGGATGAATGAGCTCATTTGGGGCATATAGAATTTGAGCTGCCAATAGGACATACAAATAGAAATGCTCAATAGGCAATTAGGAATGGGAGAATGGAACTAAGGGAAGAGACTGGAGGTAGATATGTAGACCTGGGAGTCAGTGTATAAAGGTACTTATGAAAGTCTTGGAAATAGATGGCAATACCAAGGCATAAAGGCGAGAGAGAGAGAGAGAGAGAGAGAGAGAGAGAGAGAGAGAGAGAGAGAGAGAGAGAGAGAGAGAGAGAGAGATAATAAGATGGTGAGAAACAGAAAAGAGACATTCTTTGTTTTCTGCTCAAATACCCTGGCAGGTGTTTTGTTTTGGGAGCAACCCAACTGCTGGCAAGCTGCCTAATCTCCTCAGTCACCATCTAGCAGTGACCCAGAAGTATTTCACTGGCCTCTCATTATCTTGCCACTAAACCTCTATTATACTGAAAGTCAGTCTGTCTTTTGTAATAAGAATGGAAGTCTTCAGTGATAAAGTGAAAATATCAGACTTTACTGGGCTTTTTTGTGGTATTTTCTCTATCAATCAGCACCTACAAGTGCCTTTTTCAGCAGAAATCCTAAGTCAGGACTCAATGGCTTATAACACTACATTTGTCAAAGAAGAAATGATAAGATGTGTTAGCATAATCTACAATTTACAAATTCTTTTTGGAGTCTTTTTTGACCTTAGGGACTCATAGCAAGAAGAAATCACAATTCCTTCTGTAGTTTTTTAAATGACTTTTGTGAAGTGTCTGGCTGTGATAATCCTGCTAGGGTAAGAACAGTTTTATTATAATCCATAAATATTCATTGGCCCTTTCATAAACTAGGTGGAAGTTCAAAACTATTAATAGTGATATTTTTTTCCAAATCTTCTACCTCAACCATTAGTAATTCATCCTCCATTTTCCAGTTGCTGTTTTTTTTTCCCCTGTCTGCATGATTTAGATAATTGCCTCAGCACCTGCTTTACTTTGATGATAGAGACCTGAGCTAAACCTCTCTTTTCTTCATTTGAGTTGCTCTTTCTGGTCTTAGATTTCAAATCTCTTTCCCTTAAAACATGTTCCCTCCTTCCCAAATCTACAGAGCTTTTGCTCAGACTCATTTAACTTAAAATAACTGAGAAAAGCTTGCAGTCTTAACCTGTTCTAAAAATGAGCATTAACTTATTCTCTGCTTAATTTTAAAATGTAGATATAAATAAGATTTTTTCTCAAAACCATGATTTAATACCTATTAAAGGACTAATTATCACAGTATGGATATTTCTAGAGTGGAAAACTATTGTCAATATTTTGGTGTATATAGGATCCTTACTTCTTTCTTTTTTTTGCTTTTTGCTTTTTTTTTTTTTTTTTTTTTTGGGGAGGGCAGTTGGGGTTAAGTAACTTGCCCAAGCTCACACGGCTTGGTTTTTTGTTTGTGTGTGTGTTAAGTGTCTGAGGTCGGATCCGAACTCAGGTCCTTCTGACTCCAGGGTCGACGCTCTACTCACTGTGCCACCTAGCTGCCCCGACTTCTGAAGGCAAATTTTTTTTTTCCTCCTTAATTTTTTGGTCTGAAAAGCATGTGCAATTAAGAGTTCTGTAACATGGCATTATTTTGTCGTTTGGGATAGTGGGAGATTATGTGACTTTCCCAGAGTTATACCACAAGCATATATTAGAGGAAGCATGAAGTATTCAGGAGGTGAAAAGCATCAACAATACCAAAGACTGCAGAAGAGTCCAGAAAGATTAGGCCATCAGAATTGCTAATTGAGAGACCCTTGTTAACTTCAAGTAAGAAGTAATGGATAAAGAAGAGATTGGGAAGTTGAAGAAGTTAAGGATGGGGATACACTGTAGGAATATAGGGAAATACAGGGTTAGATCAGGGTCTTCTCCTTTTACTTTATTGCTGGAGACTTCCCTTCTCATTCCTAAAGACAGACTGACTTTAGATGGAAAACGAATGCAATGAGTCCAACAAGGCAGCCTGCCTTGCCTAATATTTCCCACCAAAAACAAACAAAAAAGAAATAAAAAGAGTGGTTGGAGGAGTATCTTACTCATTTACCATGATCAGAATGCCCTCTCCCCAAGGGGTGTCTTGGTAGTTTGAAGCTAAGAGGTGATCTGGAGTCAGGAAGTGAGAATTTGGGGGCAGTGATAAACTTTGTCTGTATAATTGCTACAGTGGGTGGGGCATATTCTATTAGTAAATACAGAGTCCAGAAGACATTAGACTCCAGTTTAGAAAGAAAATGTGATAGAGAGGTGACTTAGAGCTCCTAGAAGTCCTCTTACTAGAGTTTTCAAGATGCTCCCCTAGTAAGCATCCCCCGATAAACTAGGGAGAATTATTTTTAAGAGGTCCATGCATGTAGTTAGATGATTCAGAAAAAAATAGATAAACAAATATGACTTAGGAGAATGTACAATGTCTAACAAGTCTATTTTTTTTTTCAGGAGTATATATAGTAGATGCTCTAAAAGAAGGCTTTATTATGTTTCTTGATGCTGATGTGAGGATGATCCTGGTTCTTAAAAGGCTAAGGGAAAACAAAGTGTAGCTGTTTCCCTCAGATTGTTTCCTCCCACCCCCCAAGGATCAGGTTTCTCACTTTTAGAATAACTAATAGGTAAAGAATTTTTTGGACATGGAAACTCACAAATCCAAGAGAAATACAAATGGATGCTCAGTTCTATGCATGATCTCCTTTGAGCCTCTTTTGATTCTGCAGAAACTTTTGGAAAGATAGCAAAGGGAGGACAAGAGTGCTAACATGGTGTGGGTTGGTGGGGGGAAGAGAATAAGTATTTATATGTGCCAGGCACTATGCTAAGTGCTTTATAAATATTATCTTATTTGATCCTTACAATCAACCTAAAATTCTAAGGATCACAGTTTTGAATTGAACTGTCTTTCAACTACTTAATTATTCATTCTTTTCTGTGAGATCCTTTTGTAATGAATAATGAATTGACATATGACTACACCCTAGGGGGCTTAGTAGAATTAAGTGTAGTGTGAAAGCATTTTCCCTAACCTTCCTGATAAAAATGTCTCCTTTTCCACTTCCATTTCACTTTCCAACTTGGACACTTATTCACTTCCTCATCCCCATCCTTACCACTATGGGAGGTGACTCAAAGTCTCTTTTCTAAAACCCTAACCTTCTTTCTCTCTTCCCTATACTTATGGGCTGGTTTCCTTTATCTCCCTTCCCCACCCTCAGATAAGACAGGACACACACATAGCAGATATTTGAATGAGCAACAAGTCATCAAGTACAATTATTGCAATAAGATGAAGGACCTCTGGTTCTTAACAAGTTGCCTGCAACCATATCATTCTGACTCTGGAGCAGTGCCATATGACCTGCAGTTGGAACCTAGACTTTACCATCCACCCTGCTGTTCAATCATAATAATTAGTTGTTTTTTTTTTTTCCCACATGCTCCACTGTTGAAGCTTTCTCTAATGGTGCATCTAACAATTAGATGTGTTCCTTGTCCCTTGAGAGTAAGATGTAACACACTTGTTTTTTGTTTGCTCCTAGAATTAATCACAGTATAAGGGAGAATAGTAAGGACTTAGTAAATACTTTTTCACTTTTATTATTCATTCATTCATATTATTCATTCTTACTCTTGATATGTTCACTATAAATGACATCAGAAGACAAATAAATCATATAGCTAAATAGAAAAATGTGGCTCACTGCCTCTCTTTGGAGAGGTGGATAAAGAAATAATAAAAAAAAAATTTGTATTTTCTTCTTTTCAAAGGCAAAAAGGAATGTCCCATGGGACACAGCTATATTGAAATGTTGTGCCCCTAAATATTTTGAAAACAGAACCCCACATAGTTCATTGTAGCTTTTGAGACAACATCTTTTACAAAGGGTGAGTGGGGAGAAGAATGCTTTGAGTTTGATGTTAAATCAATGTGAATGCAGATGATCAAGAATTTCAGTGAAAACTAATTTGGAAAATATTATTCAAATTAAAGAAATGAAGGAACCAAAAGGTTTGTACATGTTACCAAAGCCTCATTCCTATATATCATGGATACTTCAAGAGTCAGGTAAATGCTGAACATAATAAAAATTGAAGACCATTAAAAATTGATTAGAGATGAGCAGATATAGAAAGCCGGTTGCTGGGGGTGGCTAGGTGAATAGTGAATAGAGCATTGGTCCTGGAGTCAGGAGGACCTGAGTTCAAATCTGGCCTCAGACACTTGACACTTCGTAGCCATGTGACCTTGGGCAAATCATTTAACCCCAAGTGCCCTGCCTTCCCCTCTCAAAAAAAAAAAAAAAAAAAAAGCAAAAAAAAGAAAAGAATGACAGTTGCTGAAGTGAGAATCATTTCATTTTAATTATTAGTTTATAATAACACTTATTAAAAATTGAGAGCTTATATGGAGGACTTAAGCCAATTCTAACCTGATAAATTTAATCAAGCTACTGTAATAAAATGGGCAAAAGAAGATATTGATGCATACAAGTATAGTTTCCTGAAAAGTTTAACTGATATAGAACAATCACAGCATTAAGGTGACCAAGGGGGTTTTGGAACCCATATCATCCAGAAAATTTAAATTTTTTACTTCCTTATCAAGAAGAGAGAGATATCAGCCAGGAATAAAGCTGTTTTAGAGTTTTACCTTTCTTATATTAAATCATCAGCAAAATTTCATGAAAGAATATTAGAAGTATTTTAGTATTATATCATGAAATAGCAAGTAGCAAAGAAGGGAAATATAGCCTCTTAAAAATTCCTGTTCATTCAATAAACATTAGACACCTATTGAGTATGAGGAAATTATGTTGGGCACCAGGGATACAAAGAAAAAAATGAAACACTTCCTGCTGTCAAGGATTTATTATTGAACTCAATTAAAAAATTATAGAAACCCTGATGAGAGACTTAAGCCATTTGAATGAGAAGCTGAAAAGAAAAAAAAAACTAAATAGATGAAAAATGGGGGAATATTTACAATATTTCTGTAACGAAGTCTCTTCTGAATCAATAACTATGCTATAACCCTCAACTCATATATTGGACACAATATATTTCATGCAAAAATAGCATCAAAAAAAAAAAAGGGAAGGAATGATATGAGGACACGGAAAGTTTGATTTAAAAAAACAGACATTATTATGGGAAAATATCAGCAAGTTCTGACTCATTTGTCCACTTTCACATCTCTATAACATTTTTATGAGAAAAATCTTTACAAAAATCAACACTTTTCTTGACAATAGAATAAGGAGAAAACAGGCTTTTAAAAACAGTATTCCATGGCAAAGCACACCTTTACAATGACATAATTGACAGCCACACAAAATCCCATCCTCCTCAAAATTTGCTGACTCTAAAAAAATTGATTCAATAGAGTAAAAGGCTTTATTTCAACAAGGCATTTACCCTGCATATATTAAAATTAGACAACATTTAAAAAGATTTAATAATAGAGAAAACTTAGCAATTTGATTAATATTAACAACTAATGTTGTTAAGGGACACACATTTTCATCAAAGTTATTTGCCACTGTCATTAATTATGACCAAGTAGGACTCCAAGTAAAGAGATTCCATATACATTTTGAGGTTCTTCAGATATCCCTGTTTATAGATATCATTGGCCCAATTGCTTATTGACCTACACAGAGGAGGTGCCTTTCAGAACCTCCTAATTGAGATCTACAGCACATTAAAGGGCATTAGCCTAACTATTCGCAGAGGAACAAAGCGGAATGTAAAATACAGAATGCCTAGATTTAGGTATGCGAATGAATAGATAATATATAGAGTTGATTTATCATTATATATATCGATGCATAACTTCAACATAAATGTTTAGGAACAGGAAGTAAAAGAGGAAAATGACCCCAAACTTTTCCCTGAAACAAAGGACCATTTTTTCATAACATCAATATTGTACCAGTGGTTCTATATAACCAAAAATTCATAAATTGCCACAGTTGCTGAAGAATTAAAATTATGGACCAGAAGGCAAAGTGAAAATAAAAATAATTTACCAATCACCCTGTTAAAGAAATTTCAAATTGAAAACACCTGAAAATATCATGCCCAGGATCCAGAGTTTCTATGTTAAAGCAATAAAAATTACTACAAACAACCATAATAAAAGAGTTCAAGTACAGAGGGAAACTCCGATTGTATAGTTGCAATGAATGACTGGGTAAAGGTTAGGTTATAACCATGAATGGACAAAGTTAATTTTGCCATGAAAACCACCCCCAGAAAAGGTCAAACAAGACAGTGAGAGCTAAGATAATTAAAAGGAAATCTTGGAATACAGCCTTCTAAAAATACAAGAAAAAAACTTGCAACCAAAAATATCTTTCTCTGCAAAAATGATTATAATCCTACAAGGGAAAAATGAACCTTTACTGGAATAGTGGACTATCAAATTTTCCCAATGAAAAGAACAGAAATAAGTGCAATATTTTAAGAAATGAGTGCTCCTATTCCAATAGAGAAAGGTATAATTTTCCTTCTGAATGTTACAATCTTCAAGAATTAACAGTATGAATCAATGATAAAGGAGAGCTACATTATGGGAATGATTAGGTTTTAACACAACCAACAAAAACATCCTCTACAACAGAGATATGTGTAATCCAGAATGTTAACCCATTTTGAGTTGCTTTCCTTTATAAAAGCAGATCTAAGAACCTATCTTGGCAGCCACCTTGGGTATGCTGGGGTGCTTGCTGCTACACTTTTTCCAGCTCCTTGTCCAGTTCCTCTTCCAGCTCCTTGTTCAGTTCCTCGTCCAGTCCCCCGTCCAGTTCTATATTGAAGTTCACAATATCCAGAATGGATACTGATCCTAAAGAAAGAGTGATGGATATGTGATCAATAACGCATGTGCTTTACTGGACTCCACAGAATGTTGAGATCTAGAGGAAAGATACCAGCATTGTTGTATAGACTGCCTGTGAAGGAGTAATTGAAGGGGATGGACAGTCATGCAGGACGAGGATAAGTTTCAAAATACAGCATTGGGTGGGAATACCAGTGAGATTTAAGTTTCATTGAAGAGAATTCCTCCAATAATGATATTAAAGTTTCATGGAATGAAATTACTACTATAAATAATAAAATGGAAAGCATTGCAAACTTACACTAGTTTGTTGTCATTTCCACACAATCAACAAATATTAATAGTACTGTTATTATATCTTTGAAATCCATTATAATTCTTCACATGTAAAGTTCTTCATTTAAAAGAATTTAAATTACTTGTATAAGACAGTAAATTTTGTATGTATGTACTTTTTCAAAGTTTGTTAAGAATTTTACATACAAATACTATATGGCATACTTAAGTATCTTCACAATTTGGATCCAACTGTAAAGCCAAGCATTAGCAGTTCACCAGAAGACTGCTGCTGTGAATAACTTTAAGGTTCTGATTACATAGTATAATGAACTCTCTATTCTGTAATAAACATAGACAAAACATTCACAGAAACCAAAGTGCAGCATTCACAATGTTATAACAACAACTTATCACTAAAGTGACCACATATATTTCACCAAAGTGGCCACATAGTTTTAAACAAGAGATATCATTCAGTAAGTCCTTAGCTCAATCATTCTTAAGGAGTAAACCTCCTTAAGGGACACAAAGTACAAAGGTCAAAGTTCTACATCCCTAGGTGACAGTAAATCATGACCTTCTCAGTCAGGATTAAGTACCCTAGGAGAGGTCTTTTAATCAACCAGAGACTGGCTTCCAAATTCCATTATTCCTCTTTCATGGGTCCAGATCTTACCTGAATCTATCCAACTGTCACCTAGATTCAAAGGTCAGCAGCTCTCAGTTCCTTGTTATAAGAGGAATGTGAATTTAACATCTTCCCTGCCCCTAGGCCCTTTGATAGGCTTAAGTGCACCTGGAGCATGTGGTGGGAGGCTTGTTTTTCAGGAGATACTTTATGATTGTGCAGTGGGTCAAGAGGGTTGTTACATTCTCTGAGCCAGGAGAAGGCTATATAAACCCTGATGTGAGGCTTTGTTTTGGGTCTCACTTTGAGAAGTGTTGTGTGATTTGACCAGAGAAGACTCTGTGCAGCCATTGAGAGCCCTCCAGCTTTGAAAACCCAGATGTTGATGTCTCCCTCTCTGGTAACTGTGACTAGCTATGGATGTATATAATGGTCAGACAGTTGGAGGCCTGTCTGCTTGAAATGTTTCTCTCTCTTCTTTAACTTCTGTTTGTATACTCTAAAGTTTGGCATGCTGACTTTTGCCCTGAATTAGATAAATGATTTGTTTGATTGATTAAAGCAAGATTGTTAACCCATTTTTCCTTTATAAAAGCAGATCTAAGAACCTATCTTGGCAGCCACCCTGGGTATGCTGGGGTGCTTGCTGCTACACTTGTCCAGTTCCTCATCCAGTTCCCTATCCAGTTCTATATTGAAGTTCACAATGTCCAGTCCACCTCAAGTCCTTTGTAGTTTCTCTTTCTCGGAAAACAAAGCTTAACAGAGCCACAACAACATTCATATAGATTGCTGGCACCATCATCAATTCACTATCTGCCTGTGAAATCAACAGAGACCCACAAATAAGGTCCGAGAAGTCAACATAAATCATCATTATAGAAATAAACACAGACCCACAAACAAGGTCCAAGAGGTTGTAATGGAAATTCAGATTTGAAGATCTTCCCCGCCCCTAGGCCCTTTGATTGGCTTAAGAGACTTTGATTGACTTAAGTGACTCTGAGAACCTTCCTTGATTTGAAAATATACTCTGCTTCCTAATAGGCTGAATGTGGTCACAGGGAGCCTGTGGTAGAAGGCTTGGTTTTCAGGAATGACCACACCTTGATGCTGTGTGATTGGGCAGTGGGTCAAGAGGGTGGTTACATTCTCTGAGCCAGGAGAAGGCTATTTTTTTTTAATTAAACAAATGCTTTATTAACTTCTGGTTTACATCATTCATTTCCACCAGATTATGAGTTACATTTCCCCCCTATTTTTCCCTACCCACCACCCAAGAATAGCAGTCCCACTAGATATCCCCTCATCCAATCTGCTCTCTCCCATATCTTCTCCCATACCCCCTTCGACTTTGCCATTAGGGCAAGGTGAATCTCTGAGCCCCAGTGCCTGGACATCTTATGAAACATTTAATTTTAAAACTTCGATTTTCAGATCCATTCCCTTCCTCCCTTGTCACCAACTCCCTCTGAGAAGATAAGCAATACAGTATGTCTTGTACATGTATAGCTATGTAAAACATTACCATAGTAGATATATTGTAAAAGACTGCTTTCCCTCCCACCCTTCTCATTTCCCACCTGGTCCATTCCCTACTTTGATCCTGTCCCTCTTTGATAGTGGGTACTTCCAACCTCCCCTCCCCCCAGAATGCCCTCCCCTCCATCATCCTCCCTCTCATCCCCCTTTCCCCTACTCAGGAGAGTGAGTGAGGGTAAGATATTCCATTTAGTATGTATGTGATTCTCTCCTTGAGCCAATTTCAATGAGAATATGCTTTTGCCTTTTTGCCTTCCTGTTCTTCCCCTCCCCTGGTACTACTTCCCCTTGCCTCTTCTACATGAGATAGTTTACCCTACCCTGTCTCTCTCCATCTCCTCTTGCCAGTTTCCTCTCTCACCTCTTGACTTCACCCCTTAAGAATTCTTTCAACCTCTATTTCCCCCACTGGGTCTAAAACATCAGGGCAGTTTTCCTTGAGAATTTCTTTAAGGATGATTTCTAGCTTCTTTCTTTGATCATAGCTTTCAGGTAGTCAAATAATTTTTAAATTATCTCTCCTGGATCTATTTTCCAGGTCAATGGTTTTTCCCATGAGATATTTCACATTGCCTTCTATTCTTTCATTTGTTTGGATCTGTTTAATAGTATCTTGATTTCTCATGAAGTCACTAGATTCCATTTGCTCCAGTCTAACTCTGAAGGAATGAATCTCCTCAGTGAGCTTTTGAGATTCTTTTTCCATCTGCCAAATTTGACTTTTTAAGGCATTCTTCTCCTCATTACCTTTCTGAGCCTCCTTTGTCATTTGAGTTAGTCTATTTTTTAAGGTGTTATTTTCCTCAGTCAGGCTGTTGACTGTCATTTCATACTTTTCATTTCTCTTCCCAAATTTTCCCCCACTTTTCTTATCTGCTTCTTAAGGTCCTCTATGGCCTGTAGCCAGCTTGTATTTTCATTTGGGCCTTTTGGTGCAGGAGTTCTGACCTCACAGTCCTCCTCCGTGCTTTGAGCCTCTTTGCCCCTAAAATAGCAGTCCAATGTTGAACTTTTCTGTTTATTTTTTTTCATTTGCCTAGGCATGTTGCCACTTAATTACTTGATTTTTGGGCTTGTTGCCACAGTAGGACTCTGCCACCAGACAGGGGAGCTTCCGCCCAAATGTGGGGTCTTCACAACTTCCGCCAGTTGGGTGGCCTCTGTAAAGCCTCCACCCACTCTGGCAAGTTGGATACCCACCCCAAACTTCCCCCCCAGAACTCAATCCAGATCCAGGCAGTTTAAAGCAAGAGTGATTAACCCCCAGACTGATTGCTGGATCTCCCTACAGTTAGCAGACCAGGAGCTAGAGCAACTACTGAAGCTGCAAAATGGCTTCTGTGCAGCTGTTTCTTCAGCAGCTTTTCGCCCCCAGGGGAGGAAGCTAAGTGTTCCCCAAATACTGGTCCCAAAGTCCATAGGGCACTAACTTCTCACTTTGTCCTAGGCATATCTGTGCTGATAATTCTGGAATCGCCACAATTGCTGGTGTTCTGGGGTCCCTCCAGCTGGCTGAAGGCCTGGCCGCCCTGGGGCTAAAACCGCAGACATGGGCTGGCTCTGTGTGCTGTGCTGCCTGCTCTTAGAGTGCTGTGCTGCCTGCTCTCAGAGCGCTGCACTGGCCACTCCCTGCAGGGCTGCTGGGCCGTCCTCAGCAGGAGGTTAGTTTCTCTGGGCCATTCTGTGGGTGCTGTGGTTCCAGATGTTGTTCGGAGTCCCCTTTCACATTGTTTGAAATTTGTGTGGGGCAGAGCACATTGGAAATGCTGTTTCTACTCCGTCCCAGGAGAAGACTATATAATTCCTGATTTGAGGCTTTGCTTTGGAGCTCACTTTGAGAAGTGTTGTGTGATTTGACCAGATGAGACTCTGGGAAGCCATTGTTGAGAGTCCCCTGGCTTTGAAAACCCAGATGTTGATGCTTCCCTCTCTGGTAGCTGTGATTTGGTATTGCTATAATGGTTGGACAGTTGGACAGTCCATTTGCTCTGTATACTCTGAAGTTCAGGGTGCTGATCTTTTCCCCCTGAACTAGGTAATATATGTTTGTTTGATTAAAGTTAGCTTGTTATCCCATTTTGAGTTGCTTTCCTTTACAAAAGCAGATCTAAGAACCTGTGTTGGCAGCCACTCTGGGGATGCTGGGGTGCTTGCTGCTACAGAGGTCAACACAAATCATTAAAAATGTCCCAGGATGTCCAAAACCCTCTTCCAGGACTTCTGTAAACAGACAACAAGAAAATCCTCTTTCAGGGCTTCCAGTAATGTCTCAGGGCTTTCTGTACAAAGTATTACAAACACAAATCAACACAGACAGAACAGACAGAGTGCTGGGATACCACAAGTTTTCTCCTTCTCAAATCTGCCACCACAAGTGTTCCCTTCTCAGTTCTGTTCTCTCCCCGCTTGTGCTCAGCTTTTTTTCTGGTAATTAGCTCCTCCCTATTCTACCCACCTCTTCTGTCCTTCCTGTTCTTGTCTTTGGCATGTGCCTCCCATTGTGGATTTCACAAGTTCTGTTTCTTAGCAAAAACTTGATATAATCATGGGCAAAGCTCAAAAGAAACTTGAATTGAAACAAGGTGCTAAACAATTAAATAGCTGAAACAAGGCACTAAGTACTTCTTTGCTTGTCATATACCAACCTACTTTTACAGCCTTAATATAAACATTAATCCCCTACATTATTTCAGTGTTCAGTTAAAAATGGTCTTCTTGCTATTTCTTATTCACATTCAAATTCCTCTCTCGGTGCTCTTGCATGTTCTGTCCCCCATACTTAGAATGCACTCTCTAATTCCCTCTGCCTCTTTAAATCTCTAGTTTGCTTTAAATTTAATCCCATGCACTACCTGTGACTTTTCTTTACACCTGAAATTGTCTCCCACCCCAAGTTACCTTGTATTTATTTTTATATAAACTTACATAACTTTATGCTATCTCTACCAATAAAATGTAAAGTCTTCAATGATAGGGACCACATTGTCTTGGTTATTGTATACTTAACACGGTGCCAAGTGCATGATTGACAATTAATGTTTAATGAATGATTCCCTGATGTCACCACAAAATAACTTTTTTCTACTACAAGTAATCACAGAAATGAGAATCATTTGCATTGAGAGAAGGAAAGTCAGGGATGGTGTGTTGGTTTCAGGTATACCCATTACATACAGTATTTCTTCCTACCTCACAAATGACAAAGCTTGGTGTATCATGTTTTCATTGAATAAATTTTAAGTACTTTGTGAAAGCACTTTCAGAATAGAGGTACAATTGGCCAAGATTCTTGATGTTCATCCTGGGTCACCGGTGAAATGTTAGTGTTTTTGGTGTCGTGTACTCCACTCAGTTGTCTACTCCTTTTGAATTTCCCTAGTCTTGGAGCCTCAATTTTCCTTAAGATGTCCAAGAATAGTTTTTTTCTTTGTTTGTTTCTGTTTATTTAATATTTTATTTTTTCCCAATTACATGCAAAAATAATTTTAACATTCTTTTTTTTTTTAAACTTTGAGATTCAAATTCTCTCCCTTCTTCCCTTTCAAACCCTCCCCTCCAAAGCCAAGCCTGAGCAGCTTTCCAGAGGACTGCTGCTATGAACAGCTTCAAGGTTCTGATTGTATAGTATAATGAACTCTGTTTTTGCAGTCATAAACTAAGACAGAACATTGACAGAAACCAAAGTACAGCATGCACAATGTTATGACATAACTTATCATTAAAGTGGCCACATAGTTTTCACCAAAGTGGCCACATAGTTTTAAACAAAAGGTATCATTCAGTAAGAACTTAATCATCCTTAAGGAGTAAGCCTCCTTAATCGACACAAAGTACAAAGGTCAAAGTTCTCCATCCCTAGGTAACAGTAAATCATAATCTTAGTCAGCATGCAGTATTCAATAAGAGGTCTTTTCATCTTGACTCAAGGCTGGCTCTCAGATCCCATGGTTCCTCTTCCATGGGTTCAGCTCCTATCTGAATCCACCCAACTGTCACCTGGGTTCAAAGTCAGACAGCTCTCAACAACTTGTCCAGCTCCTCAACTAGCTCCTTGTCCAGTTCCTTGTCCAGTTCCTGTTCCATATTGAAGCTCACAGTGTCCAGTCCACCTCAATTCCTTCACAGTTTCTGGGTCGATACCCCTCCCACCATTGAGAAGCCAAACGATTCAATATAAGTTATAAATGGGTAGTCATGCAAAATACTTCCATGTTAGTCATATTGTGAGAGAAAACATAGACCCCCAAAAAGAAAAAGAACCCTCAAGAAAAATGAAGTAAAAAGTATGCTTCAATCTGTATTCAGATACCCTAAGTTCTTTATCTGGGGATGGACAACATTTTTCATCATGAGGTCTTCAGAGTTGTCTTGGATCATTGACATGTTGAAAATTGCTAAGTCATTCACAAGTGATTATCCTATAATATTGCTGTCACTTTGTACACAGTACATTTCACTTTGCATCAGCTCAAGTAAGTCTTTTCAGGTTTTCCTGAGAGCATCCTGCTCATCATTGCTCATAGCACAGCAGAATTTCATTAAAACCACATATCATAATTCGTTTAGCCATTCCCCAATTGATGGCCATCCCTTCAATTTCGAATTCTTTGACCCCTGAAAAGAGTTGTTATAAATTTTTATACATATAGTGCATATTCCATTTAAAAATATATTTTGGGATATAGACCTAATAGTGGTATTGTTAGGTCAAAGTGTATGCATGGTTTTGTATCCCTTTGAGTATAATTCCAAATTGGTCTACAGAATGGTTGAATCAGTTCACAGCTCCACTTACAGTGCATTAATATCTCACTTTTTTTTTTTACCATATATTCTCCACCATTTGTCATTTCCCTTTTATGTCCTATTAACCAATCTAATAGGTATGAGGTAGTACCTCAGAATTATATTAATTTGCATTTCTCCAACCAATACTGAGTTAGAACATTTTTTTTCATACAGTTATATAAATATAGCTTTTGTTATTTTGTCTAGAAGCTATTTATATCTTTTGTTTATTCATCAGTTGTGGAATGGCTCTTATTTTTATAAATTTGACTGAATTCTCTGTCAGCTCGAGAAAGAGGTCTTTATCAGAGAAACTTGCTTCAATTTTTTTCATAGTTATGGCTGCTAACTATATTCCCCTCCAGTCTATCCTCCCATTTATTCTATTCTCTCTCTCCTTTCTCTCTTCTTCAAAAGTGTTTTGCATCTGACTACCTCCACCCGCAGTCTGCCCTCAATTCTTTTATCCCCTTCCTCTCCTTCTTTCCTGTAGGCTAAGACATATTTCTATACTCAGTTGAGTAGGTGTGTTATTCCCTCTTCAAGCCAATTCTTATGTAAGAACATCCCTTCACCTCCCCCACTTTGCCATTAACTTTAAAAGCTTTCTTTCCATTCTTTTATGTGAGATATTGTACCCCATTCTAACTCTCCTTTTCCCCTTCTCACAGCTGTGTCTTCAGTCTATAGCCTCCTTCTATCTGCTATAATGAGAAAGTTCTTATGAGTTATCAGTATCATCTTTTCATGTAATAATGCAAACAGTTAAGGCCCCTATAATTTCCCTTCCTTGCTTACCTTTTTATGTTTTTCTTGAATCTTGTATTTGAGAATCAAATTTTATACTCAGCTCTGGTCTTTACATCAAGAATGCTTGAATGTCCTCTATTTCACTTAATGTTCCTTTCTTTTTCTCCTGAAGCATTATGCTCAATTTTGCTGGTTATATGATTCTTGGTTGTAATCCTAGCTCCTGTGAGCTAGATTGTAGACTGTGTTCCCATGATTCTTGAGTTTTATTTTTTTTTCTTTCTGCTTGCAATATTCTCTCCTTGGTCTGTGACTGGCTATAATATTCCTGGGGGGTTTTCATTTGGGGATCTCTTTCAGGAGGTGATTGGTGAATTCTTTCAATTTCTATTTTGCCCTATTGCTCTAAAATACCAGGACAGTTTTCTTTGATAATTTCCTCAAAGATGATGTCTGGGCTCTTTTTTTTGTCACAGTTTTCTGGTAGTCCAATAAATTTTAAATTATTTCTCCTGGACTTTTTTCCAGGTCAGATTTTTTCCCCCAATCAGATATTTCACATTGTATTATATTTTTTTTTCTTTTGTTTTATTGTTTCTTGATTTCTCATAAAGTCATCAGTTTTCATTAGCCCAATTCTATTGAGCAACTCTACTCTGTAAGACATTCTTCTCTTCATTGGCTTTTGCACCTTTTACCATTTGGCCTCTTTTTTTTTAAGGTGTCATTTTCTTTGGTAATTTTTGACTTTTTAAAAGTATTTTCTTGCATCACTCTCATTTGTCTTCCCAATTTTTTCCTCTACCTCGCTTATTTGATTTTTAAAATCCTTTTTAGAGCTCTCCATAGCTTGAGACAAATTCATATTTTTCTTGGAGGCTTTGGATATAGGAATTTTGACTTTTCTGTCTTCTTCTGAGTGTGTCTTTTAATCTTCCTTGATGCCATAGTAACTTTCTATGGCTAGATTTTTTTCCCTGTTGTTTGTTGTAATGGGAATGTAAATTTATGCTGTTGCCATCTTTCTAAGATTGTATTTTGTAAGATCTTCCCTGCCCCTAGGCCTTTTGATAGGCTCCTGTGGTAGGAGGCTTCTTTTCAGAAGATACTTTGTTATTGGGCAGTGGATTAAGAGGGTTGTTACATTATCTGAGCCAGGAGAAGGCTATATAAATCCTCATGTGAGGCTTTGTTTTGGGGCTCACTTTGAGAAGTGTTGTGTGATTTGATGAGATGAGACTCTGGGCAGCCTTTCAGAGCCCCCCAGCTTTGAAAAACTCAAATGTTGATGCTTTCCTCTCTAGTGCTGGGGTTCTTGCTGCTACAGATGGTTTCAGGAACAGGATCTGCAGATTAAAAGGAAAGTATGGGGGGTGGGATAATTGTTTGTTTCCCAGTTGTGGTAGCTGTGACTCTGTGGAGCCATGGAACTGGAGAGAAGAAAGGCCTGCATTATGACTTCTCTAAGCTGAGAGCAGGAATGGTGAGTTGCCTGCATCTGAACTGGAGCAGAAGCCTGGAGTGGCTGCCTCCTGGGGGAGGAGGAGAAACCCAGGAGTTTGGAATTCAGCCACAGGACAAGATAAGGACTATGAGGCAAAGCAGGATCACTGAATGCATTTTTTTTTCCTTTTTGGAGGGCAATTGGGATTAAGTAACTTGCCCAAGGTCACATGGCTAGGTTTTTATTTTGTGTGTGTTAAGTGTCTGAGGCCGGATTTGAACTCGGGTCCTTCTGACTCCAGGGCCAACACTCTACTCACTGCACCACCTAGCCACCCCCTGAATGTGTTTTCTTGCAGCATCCCAGTTTGGGATGCAGGGATGGTGATGGACATGTGCCTATAGTGGATGGGGTGAAGGGCCATGGACCCCAAAGGACCTCTCCCTGTTGGTTTTATTGCCTGGGTTCAGGACTAGGAAGCAGGAACAGTGTGAAGGGAAACTTTATTTGGAAATTTTTGTTTTGGATTGAAGAGAAGCACTTGAATATATTTTGTTTTTGTTTAAAGCCCTGTGGCCACTTTGGTAATGGCTTCTTATCTCATCTTGCTAATTCAAATGTAAATTGCCTATGCTATGGGTATGAAAGATCTTGGGGCTGAATGTTATGGGAATGTAAATTTATGTTGTTGCCATCTTTCTAAGATTGTATTATGTAAGATCTTCCCTGCCCTTAGGCTCTTTAATAGGCTTAAGTACACCTGGAACATGTGGTGGGAGGCTTGTTTTTCAGGAGATACTTTGTGATTGGGCAGTGAATCAAAAGGGTTGTTACATTCTCTGACTTAAGAGAAGGCTATATAAAGCCTGGTGTGAGGCTTTGTTTTGGGGCTCACTTTGAGAAGTGTTGTATGATTTGACCAGAGGAGACTCTGGGCAGCCATTGAGAGCCCGCCAGCTTTGAAAACCCAGATGCAGATGCTTCCCTTTCTGGTAACTGACAAAATATGGATATAATGGGTGGACAGTTGGAAGCCTGTCTGCTTGATCTGTTTGTTTCTCTGTCTTCTTGTAATTTCTGCTTATAACCTCTGTATACTCTGAAGTTCAGGGTGCTGACATTTTCCTCTGAACTAGGTAAATGATATGTTTGATTGATTAAAGCAAGATTCTTAACCCATTTTGAGTTGCTTTCCTTTAGAAAAGCAGATCTAAGAACTTGTCTTGGCAGCCATCCTTGGTATGCTAGGGTGCTTGCTGCTACATTTGTTCATTTTCCCAGACCATTACTTGACTTTGAACTCTTTCTTAAGTAGAGTTCTGCTTCCAGGATGGAAGGGGCACTGTACCAAGCTTTAGGGGTTTTATGCAGAAATTTTCTATTGTGTTTTTCAGAAATTTGAAATTAAAATAGTTGAAGAAGGGTATATGGGCATATGAATACATATTTTCAGAAATACTCCTAGGTACCTGTAAGCTTTCAGTTCTTCCAAGTTGGTATGATCAAAAGAGAGGTATTTACTGCTCTCCAGGCCTGTGCTATCCTGTGTGAGTGACGACAAGGACTCTTTTTTTCCCTGGAAATGTGAAGAAGGTGCCCACTTCACTAAGGCCACAAGTTATTGTGTGATGGTGTTGCTCCTCTCCCTAGCACTGCCACCGAGGATTGTTATACAAATCCAAGTATGGACAAAGCAACAGAGCCCTGCCCCTTGTACTAGCAAAGGTACCCCTGTAAAAATTTTTTTTTTCAAATGCTTTATTAACTTCTGGTTTACATGATTCATTTCTGCCAGATTTTGAGTTAAAATTTTCCCATTTTTACCCTACCCAACACCCCAAAACAGCAATCCCACAGGATATCCCCTCATCCAATCTGCTCTCCCCCATATCCTTTCCCTTACCCCTTTGACTTTTCTAGTAAGGCAAGGTCAATTCTCTGTGCCCCAATGCCTGTATATCTTATTTCCCAATTATATGTAAAATAGTGTTAATAATAGTATTTATACATTTTTAAACATTTGATTTTAAAACATTACCATAGTAGATATATTGTAAAAGACTGACTGTATTTCCCACCCTCCTCTCCCATCTCCCACTTGGTCTATCCCCCACTTTGATCCTGTCCCTTTTCAAAAGTGGGTACTTCCAACCTGCCTCCCCACCCCAGGCTTTCCTCCCCTCCATCAAACCCCCTCTCATCCCATTCCCCCCTGCTCTCCTGTAGGGTGAGATATCCTATTTAGTATGTATGTCATTCTGTCTCTGAGCCAAATTCAATGAGAATAAGGTTTTGCCTTTCTGCATTCCTGTTCCTCCCCTCCCTTGACACCATTTTCCCTTGCCTCTTTTAAATGAGACAGTTTACTCCATTCTGTCTCTCCCCATCTCCTCTCATTATATTCCTCTCTCACCTCTTCATTTCATCTTTTAAGTATCATCCCTTCCTATTAAAATGGTCCTGTGACCTCTATTTATGTATGCATGTAAACATGTATACACACACTCACATATGTATTCATATGCCCATATACCCTTCTTCAACTATTTTCATATTGAGAAAAGTTTCGTCAGTTACAATGATCATTTTTCCATGTAGGAATGTAAATATTTCAACTTTGATAAGATCCTTATGATTTCTTTTCCCTGTTTACCTTTTCAAGCATCTCTTGCTTCTTGTGTCTGGATGTCAAATTTTCTATTCAACTCTGGCTTTTTTTTCTTTAAGAATGCTTGAAAGTCCTCTATTCCACTGAATGACCCATATGTTCCCCTGAAACATGATACTGAGTTTTTCTGGGTAGGTGATTCTTGGTTTTAATCCCAGCTCCTTTGACCTCTGGAATAGCATATACCAAGCACTTTGCTTCCTCAGTGTAGAAGCTTTCAGATCCTGTGCTATCATGATTGCATTTCCACAGAATTCAAATTGTTTCTTCCTGGCTGCTTGTAATATTTTCTCCTTGATCTGGGAATTCTGGAACCTGGCTATAATATTCCTACAAGTTTTCTTTTTGGGATATTTTTCAGGAGGTGATTGGTGGATTCTTTCAACCTCTATTTTGCCCTCTGGTTCTAAAACATCAGGGCAATTTTCCTTGAGAATTTCTTGAAGGATGATTTCTAGGTTCTTTTCTTTGATCATGAAATTCAGGTAGTCCAATAATTTTAAATTATCTCTCCTGGGCCTATTTTCCAGGTCATTAGTTTTTCCCATGAGATATTTCACATTGCCTTCTATTCTTTCATTTGTTTGGATCTGCTCAACAGCATCTTGATTTCTCATAAAGTCACTAGCTTCCATTTGCTCCAGTCTTATTCAGAAGGAATGATTCACCTCAGTGAGCTTTTGAGATTCTTTTTCCATCTGGCAAATTCGGCTTTTTAAGGCATTCTTCTCCTCATTGCCTTTTTGAGCCTCTTTTGCCATTTGAGTTAGTCTATTTTTTTAATTAATTCATTAGTTTAGTTTCAGTTAACAAAATTCAATTCCATAGTTCCTTGATTTTCAAATTTCCTTTACTTCCCTCCCCCCTCCCCTCATGACAGCATATATTACAGTATAGGGTCTGCAAATGCATTCATATTAAACATTATTCCAATTACAAAGGCATATTGTACTAGGTGGGATGACAGATGGTAAGGAAGAAGTAAAACCAAACAATGAGAAGAACAAGATCATTTAGTTTGCTTCCATCAGGATTCAGGCTCAGTTCTTTCTAGTTATATCTCTGGATGGCACATTTCTCACTTTTTTGAGTCATTCGGGATTAACTTATATCACTGCATTGCTGAAAAGAGTCCAGTCTGTCATAGTTGGTCGTCACAGATATGGTATGTCTGTGATTGTATACAAATTTCTTCTGATTCTACTCTTCTCGCTCAGCATCAGTTTGTATAAGTCTCTCCAGGTAATTATGAAATCCGTCACCTCCTCGTTTCTTATAGCACAATAAAATTCCATTACATTCATATACCACAACTTGTTTAGCCATTCCCCAATTGATGGGCACTCCTTTAGTTTCCAATTCTTTGCAACCACAAAAAGGGCTGCTAAAAATATTTTTGTACATATGGTTCTTCCTCCCACTACTATGATCTCTTTGGGATATAACCCTAGAAGTGGTATGGCTGGGTCAAAGGGTATGAAATTATTTATACTCCTTTGGGCATAATTCCAGATTGCTCTCCAGAATGGTTGGATAAGTTCACAACTCCACCAGCAATGTATTAGCTTTCCAATTTGCCCACATCCTCTCCAGCATTTGTCACTTTCTTGTTTTGTCATCTTAGCCAATCTGACTGGAGAGATGTGGTATCTCAGAGTTGTTTTGATTTGCATTTCTCTAATTAATAGTGATTTAGAGCATTTCTTCATATGCTTATAGATATCTTTAATTTCTTTCTCTGAAAACTTCCTATTCATATCCTTTGACCATTTCTCAATTGGGGAATGACTTGTATTCATATAGATTTGGCTCAATTCTCTATAAATTTTAGAAATGAGTCCTTTATCAGAGACACAAGTTGTAAAAATTCTTTCCCAATTTCCCACCTCCCTCTTGATCTTGGTTACATTGGTTTTGTTTGTGCAGAAGCTTTTCAATTTAATGTAATCAAAATTATCCATTTTGCATTTTATAATGCTCTCTAATTCTTGTTTGGTCCTAAAATCTTCCCCTCTCCACAGATCTGTCAGGTAAACTATTCCTTGCTTTCCCAAATTGCTTACAGTATCATCCTTTACACCTAGATCATGCACCCATTTAGACTTAATTTTGGTATATGGTGTTAGATAGTGATCTATGCCCACTTTCTGCCATACTGTATTCCAGTTTTCCCAGCAGTTTTTGTCAAATAGTGCATTCTTATCCCAAAAACTGGGGTCTTTGGGTTTATCAAAAATTAGATTTCTATATTCATTAACTGCTGGGTCTCCTGCACCTAATCTATTCCATTGATCCACTACTCTACACCTCTGCCAGTACCAAGCAGTTTTGATGACTGCTGCTGTATAATACAGATTAAGATCTGGCATAGCTAGTCCACCTTCCCTAGCATTTCTTTTCATTAATTCCCTTGATATTCTAGACCGTTTGTTTTTCCAAATAAATTTTGTTATTATTTTGTCTAACTCTACGAAAGTAGTTTTTTGGTAAATTGATTGGTATGGCACTAAATATATAGTTTAGTTTGGGTAAAATTGTCATTTTTATTATATTAGCTCGACCCAGCCACGAGCAATTGATATTTTTCCAACTATTTAGATCTGATTTTATTTGTGTGAGAAGTGTTTTGTAGTTGTGATCATATAGATTCTGGGTTTGTTTTGGCAAGTAGATTCCCAAATATTTTATAATGTCTACAGTGACTTTAAATGGGATTTCTCTTTCTATCTCTTGCTGTTGAGTTTTGTTAGAGATGTACAGGAATGCTGAGGATTTATGTGGGTTTATTTTATATCCTGCAACTTTGCCAAATTTATTTATTGTCTCAAGTAATTTTTTACTTGATTCTCTAGGATTTTCTGAGTATATCATCATATCATCTGCAAAGAGTGACAGCTTGGTCACTTCTTTGCCTAATTTGATTCCTTTGATTTCTTTTTCTTCTCTAATTGCTACTGCTAACGTTTCTAGTACCAGATTGAATAAGAGGGGTGATAGTGGACACCCTTGTTTCACTCCTGATCTTATTGGAAAGGCTTCTAGTTTATCCCCATTGCATATAATACTTGCTGATGGTTTTAAATAGATGCTAGCAACTATTTTAAGGAAGGCTCCATTTATTCCTATACTTTCTAGTGTTTTTAATAGGAATGGATGTTGTACTTTGTCAAAAGCCTTTTCTGCATCTATTGAGATGATCATGTGGTTTCTGCTAGTTTTATTGTTGATATGCTCAATTATACTGATGGTTTTCCTAATATTAAACTATCCTTGCATTCCTGGAATGAATCCTACCTGATCAGGGTGTATTATTTTTGTGATAAGTTGTTGGAGTCTTTTGGCTAATATTTTATTTAGAATTTTTGCGTCTAAATTCATGAGGGAGATTGGTCTATAATTTTCTTTCTCTGTTTTATCTCTTCCTGATTTAGGAATCAGTACCATATTTGTGTCATAGAAAGAGTTTGGTAGGACTCCTTCTTCACTAATTTTCCCAAATAGTTTGTAGAGTATTGGAATCAATTTTTCTTTAAATGTTTGATAGAATTCACTAGTGAACCCATCTGGCCCTGGAGATTTTTTCCTAGGGAGTTCATTGATGGCTTGTTTGATTTCTTTTTCTGAGATGGGGTTATTTAGGTAATTCACTTCCACTTCAGTTAATCTGGGCAACTTGTGATTTTGTAAATATTCATCCATTTCACTAAGATTGTCATATTTATGTGCATACAATTGGGAAAAATAATTCCTCATTATTTTTTTGATTTCCTCTTCATTGGAGGTAGATTCACCCTTTTTATTTTTGATACTCATAATTTGGTTTTCTTCTTTCTTTTTTTTATCATATTGACTAAGGGTCTATCAATTTTGTTGATTTTTTCATAAAACTAGCTCTTAGTTTTATTTATTAATTCAATGGTTTTCTTAATTTCAATTTTATTAATCTCACCTTTGGTTTTCAATATTTCTAATTTAGTACTAAATTGGGGATTTTCAATTTGTTCTTTTCTAGCTTTTTCAATTGCATGTCCAATTCATTGACCTCCCTTCTCTCTGCTTTAATTAAGTATGCACTCAGGGATATAAAACTTCCCCTGAGAACTGCCTTTAGTCATCCCAGAAATTTTGGTATATTGTTTCATTATTATCATTCTATTGAATGAAATTATTGATTGTTTCTATAATTTCTTCTTTGAACCACCAATTTTTTAGGATCAAATTGTTTAGTTTCCAATTAGTTTTTAGTCTATCTTTCCATGACCTTTATTGCATATAATATTTATTGCATCATGATCTGAGAATGATGCGCTTACTATTTCTGCCTTTCTGCACTGGATTGTGAGGTTTTTATGCTCTAGTACATGGTCTATTTTTGAGTATGTACCATGCACTGCTGAGAAGAAAGTAAATTCCTTTTTATCCCCATTCAGTTTTCTCCAGAGATCCATCATATCTAGTCTCTAAGATTCTATTCACCTCCTTAACTTCTTTCTTGTTTATTTTGAGGTTAGATTTATCGAGTTCAGAGAGGGGGAGATTAAGGTCCCCCACTAGTATAGTTTTGCTATCTATTTCTTCCTCTAATTCCTTTAACTTCTCCTCTAGGAATTTGGATGCTATACCACTTGGTGCATATATATTAAGTAATGATATTGCTTCATTCTCGATGGTGCCTTTTAGTAGGATATAGTTTCCTTCCTTATCTCTTTTAATTAGATCTATTTTTGCTTTTGCTTTATCTGAGATAAGTATTGCTACCCCTGCTTTTTTTTACTTTAGCTGAGGCATAATAACATTTACTCCAACCTTTTACCTTTACCCCGTGGGTATCTCTTTGCTTCAAATATGTTTCTTGT